>VDFB02321083.1:0-55729 GCA_007258455.2 Sequoia sempervirens
AATACAAATTTAGATAGATAGACAGGGAGGGAGAGAGGGAGTAGAAAGAGATAAAGAGGGAAAGAGATAGAGAGAAATAGAAAGAGTTAGAGAAAGAGAGATAGAAATATATATAGAAAGTGAGAGATATAGATGGGGATATAGATTAAAAGTGAGAGGAATAGACAAGGAGAGATAGAGAATACAAAGGGAAAGAGATAGAGAAGAGATAAACTAACTTTTGATTAGTTGTTTCATGCCAACAATTCCACCCACTATTTTTCTATTTGCAAGCAACAAGAGTATTATAAATATTTTTATTGCTTTGGAAATGACGTCAAATGCATGGTTCCAAGCAAACATATTTCTTTGTTGAAATTATATTATGAAGACAATATTTTTCTATAATTGAATTTAATTATTTTTCACACATAAAATATTTAAAATTTTAGCAAAATAAAAATAATGTCAACTTAGGTTTTATGTTATGTAGGAGGCTCTAACTCATAGTAGATTATGGGTTTTTAAACCTGTCTTATTTAAATATAAATTTGAACTACAAAGAATAAAGCACCCTTTCATTAAATATTGGGGCTAATATGTGCAAAAAAAATTTATTAATGTATTTTTATTTATTTATATAATTAAGTTGCAATTATTAAATTTAGTATTATACTAATTATTAAATTAGTAAAAAGATTTTTATTTTTTTCAATTTTATAAATGATTCAAAGAATATGATTATAGATTAAGTTAATAGTAATTACATTTGTATTATGTTAGATCATGTTTTTTTAGAATCACATCAAGTTGATTTTTACTAATTAAGTTTTGAAAATTAATTATGAATTGAATTTTTTCCTTTTTAATAGGTTTCATTTAATTTTTAAATTTTTAAGCTTTTGAAATTTTATTATACAAGTTAAAATTTTAGCTTTAACAATTTTAATATACTTTAGTAGGGTTTTCATTTTAGAAATTTAATTTATTTAATAATTTAACTATATTTGTGGTTAAATTTATAATAATTTTTTATTTATTAATATTGATCTTACCTTTCAATTGATGTTAATAATTTTTGTAATATATTAATTACATTTCTTACCTGTACATATTTTATTGATATTTTAATTCTTCTATTTCACCTATTTATTTATTATATATTTTGATTGCATTTAGTTTATTCTATTTTAATCTTCCATTAAGATTTAAGCTTCAATTTTTAGGAAAAGTAGAGCATGAGAGGTATAGAGAGAAATAAGAGATATATGCAAAGAGATAGATAGACATAAAGAGATAGAGATGTAGAGTCAGCTAGAGTGGCATAAAGAGAGATGGGTAGAGAGGTGGATTCCCATGAACATGTGCCATCTTTGGATTGTTGGCACATAATAGTTGATAAAAAACAAATCTTTGTTTCCCTTTATATCTCTTATTTTTCTCTCATCTCCTATCTCTCTCTATAAATGCATCTCTTTGTCCCCTCTCTCCAACTTTTCTATCTTTCCCTCTATATCTATTCTCTCTCTTTTTCATGGTCTATCTCTCTTTCTATATTCCTCTCTTTATGTTACATAGATTTTACTAATGACACACCAAAGAAAAATAAAATGTAAAATTTGCAATAAAGAGACATCTTCTCTTCAAAAGAACAAGTTAGATCTATTTTAATGCCCATTATTTTGATATAAGTAATTTCTAATCTTCATATATAGTAATTCTTCTAGTACACATGTATCAAGACAACAATGGACTAGAATTTAGCATACTAAGAAATATGAACATTTCATCTCATTACAAAAGAAGGGCCCGTTTCTACCATCACAAAATTATATTTGTATCAACTTAAAATGTGCAATACAACATAGCTTACCACTAAATATTTTTTGGGAAAATTAATTCTATCTCTCTATCTCTTCCTATCTATCTCCCTATCTTTCTATGTCTTTATCTTTCCCTCTACCTTTATCTCTATCTATTTGTCACCATACTCCTCTCTTTCTCTATCATAATATTTACCTCTATTTTCCACTCTCCCCCCTCTATTTCTAGACATGTCTCCCTCTCTCTATTGTGTCTCTCCCTCTCTCTCCCTCTCTTTTTCCCTCACTCCATATTTCAAAATTAACATGCACTTGTTGGTAATGTGTTTGATTATCTTCCTCATTCAAAGGTATTGTTTTAGTCATGTTTGGATCCTTCTAATTGAATGGATACTTGATTTGAAGCTCTCACTTCTCAATTGAGACCTTTGTTGCACAAAAAACATCATTTGATAAATGGCCTACTAATTGACCTCATGTACTACAAAAATTTATGCAAAAAATAGACCAAATTTTTTCAAAATTGACCTGAACCACACCTCTTTGACATACCCATTGCACACCAAGGTGCAATTTCTAGTTATATTTTTTTAATGTGAATGAAATTATAATTTTTCACATGTAAAAAGATATGTGCACTATCACTTTCATGTGATGGTATTTTGATTTAAAAGGGATTATGGTGCTTTGATATTAAAGAAAATAAAATGGTTTCCAATTCTGTAGAGAATAAATGTAAATTGAATATTTCTTATGTAAATTTAATGTGTATATTATTTTAAACTATTTCAAGTAATTTTTTATTAGTAAAAGCAAGATAATTATATTTTTGAATATGAATGTAATTATAAGTTTTCACTTGTAAAAAGATCTAAAATGGTATATTATTGTACTATCACTTTCATATGATGTAAATTTTAATTTGAAAAGAATCATCAACAATTCGCACAAAGTGACAACTTAGGTAGGGTAATAATCATTATAATCTAAATAAATACATCAAATAAAAATAGATAAATTCTATGAACCTAAGGTTGAGACAACCTAATTCCAACAAGAAGTAGGGATGAAATTAGGTTTAGTAGTCACTCTAGATGAAATAGGTAAAGCATACATAGATTTTAAAGTCTCTAATACACATGTCTTGTTACAAAATACATCATGAAACATATTGATTGACTTCATAGGATGCTATACATTATAAAATCTAGCTAGCTCCTTTTTAAATTCTTGGTTGTTCACATGAGGATTGTGATCATACTACTCGGCTTTCTCATTATGAGCATCAAAAAGGATTTTGTTTCTACTAGTTTGGCCCATGCTAGGGTTCACATAAACACTCCTTTAGATTGAAAGATTAAGATCTTGAGTAGCTTTGGGCATGAATATAAGTTAATAAAATAAATATATGAAAATATAGTTTTAACTTGAAAAACTAGAAATATTAATGGTATATCAAATGTGAAAGTAAAACCCTAATACAATAGCTAAAGGTGGATAGAGTGTGATAAGTGAGATCGTAATAAACTCATAAACTCTAATAGAAAAATCCATTGGACATTTTAAAATAAATTAATCAAATGGGAATATATATTTTTTGATTTGAAAGGACATGAAAATATCATAAAAGTGGAGATCTAAGAAGCCTTAATAGGAATAAGAAAACCTAGAAGCAAATTAGATCATGCAATATGGGATCGATTAACAAAAAAAAAATGTTAAAAAAATAGAATTTCATTAGGATGAACCAAGAAAATATTATCAAATGCATACACATAAGCCCACATCAACCTAGATTAATTAACGATAGTTGAAATAGATAATAAATACTTTGTAATACTTAAATTAGAAAATTAAGTAGTACTAATGAGGGTGTACTTAGCTATAACCAAAGTCTATGTGCTAATAATGGATTTTTTTGAATTAGATTAATGCATGCTAAAAAATAAAATTCTTCTCTATCATAAGAATTTCTTGGATTTTATGTTCATCCACTACTTTGTTAGGGATCATGTTTGGCTATCTAGGTTAGACAGATGATCATAGACTCATCATAGAGATTTAGATTTGACATTACATAAAATAAAACTTTTCTCTATCATCTCCCTAAATAATCTTTGATTTCTTTGTTTCTTCTACTAATTTGAAGGTTGGTGTTATGTAGAAATACCTTGCAAGGTTTTCCTTTCAACACAAGTAGACGTACTCTGCTAGATTACATAGATTGAAAGATAGTAGACAAGGATCCTACAATGACATGCACACACACACACACACACACACACATTATTTACTTGTTTTAAAACATCAAATATAAATACCAAAGAGGGGGCTACTTAGCTATGGTTGAGGTGTGTGTTCTAATAATTACATTTTTGAATTAGATTAATGTATGTTAAAAAATGTTTATTTTATATTATAAGAATTTATTAGACTTTATGTCCATCCTCTACTTTGTTAGGAATCAAGTTTGGCTATCTAGGTTAGACATGTGATTGCAGACTCATCATAGAGCTTTAAATTGACCTTCCACAAACTAAAACTTTGCACTATTGTCTCCTTGAATAATCTTCATTTGCTTTGTTGCTTTTACTAATTTAAGGGTTGATGTTATTAAGAAATACCGTGTAAGGATTGTCTTTTCATCAAAAGTAGACATAATATGGTAGATTACAAAGATTGAAAGATAGTAGAAATGGAACCTACAATGACATATACATACTATTTACTTCTTTCCAAACACCAAATTTAAATATATCACTACTGAGTGATTCTTTAAGTAACAGAAAATACTTAAAAATTGATGAATGATGAAATTAATACAATTAAATAACAAAACAGTTGTTTCACCAATTGAAAAAGAAAAAATTGAGGCCAACCAACCAAATATTTATGAGGTAGTTGGAAAATATAAAATATTACGACTTCTTTGATTTAAAATTGCGTATCTGGCATTGACTGCATTTTGAAACAAGACTGGTGGGTATTTTTGTGCAAAACAGCCTTCAAATATACGCTTTGCGGCAAAAGCCAGAGTATAGCAGAGCATCTCACGTTCTATCTTAGATTTCTGTGTGTACTTGAAGTTGCGTATTTCCTCAAAGCTTTCTCCGTCATGGGATCTCCTGTGGGTTTCCGCAACATCGCTATACCCAGAGTGCTGCTCTACTCAGCATCAGCCATGGCTTACATACACAACGCACTCTGTTGGTTTCTTTCTGCTCTTCGACTGAGCAGACCGCCGCAAGACGAGAGCTATTTATGGCAAGAATTACCAGAAATTCCCCCCACATCAGGGGAGATGATAAAGTATAGGTTGCCTGTCATGGAGGGCTTGTAATTGTTCCGGCAGAAAACCGCGGTGTTGTATTCGAAAACATTTTGCAAACAAACATTCAACATGATTCTCAAAATTTCAAACCCTCTTGAAGACAAAATATAATTGACTCAATCCATATGCTCTTGCTTTCCTTGGGATTTCGTCCTTAGGGTTCCTAAGCATTGGATTATACCTCAATTTGTCTTCAGGTAAACAATAGGAAAACCCTTGCCTTAAGTTCATTGAATTTCCACATAAAATATCTTGTGGGGTTTAAAGAAATTAAGACATTGGACATCTTAGTTTGAAACTTTAATCAAAGAGAGTGTTTTTGGTAAAATAAAGTCATTAAACAAAGACAAGCAAAATAAACTTTCATGTGTGTTGAAGACTCCAAATCCCAAAAGCACAAATCATTGATTGGAAATCCAAAATGTTCAAATCATTCCTTGGTTACAAAGGTCTTTAGGAAGCATATGCATGCTCTTCAATACCTAGGTCTAAGAAAACAAAGTGGTCTTTTTAGGTTCATCTAGGGATCAAAACAAATCAAACCTCTTTCATCGATCTTTCAAAACATCAAATCCATCTCACAAATCATCTTTTGAAAAACCTTGAAATCATCCTTGAAGTGCTAGGCTTTATGACAAAATCAAGCAATCATCCAAAATCATTGAGACCAAGTCCTTGAAAACATTTATCAAAACACCTTTTGCTAGGAATGTGTAAATGCATCCTTTTGCATATCCTTAGTCAAAGTCATCCAAATCATCTTGTCTAGCTTAGTGTATATAGATGAATCCTTCTCCATATACTTAGTGAAACAATCATTTTGTTTGGGTAGGGGTGGGTAGATACATCCTTCTCCTCACACATATCCAAATCATCATCCTTTGAACACAACTATCCTTTAGATCATTATCAAACATCTAGTCTTTGTTCAAAATCAAAATCAAAATCCAAATCAAGATCAAGGACAAAATATCAAAATCCAAACATCAAACCAATCAAAAATCCAAAAGTCCTAGCATTTCATTCAAGATTTATCAAAAGCCAAAAACAACACCCATAAACATCCATAACATCCATCTTTAAACATCACCATCACATTTGACCCTAAAAAGCATCCTAAAACTTTCACTTTGGGACATAAAATAGAGATTAATCCAAGGAATCAAGAGATTTCATCTCCCACATTCTCGATCCTTGTTTTATGGTCCAAACTAGAATCTCAATACAAGAAGAGTATGGAAGCCAACAAAGAAACACTCGCTTCAAGCAATCTTAAACAAACCAATGCAGAAATGAATCCAGAAGAATCAATCAATCCATTGACCCTCTCATCATCACAAAATCCGCAAGGAGAAAACCAAGGAGAGGACCCTACTTTTGGAATGCCTCGCGAGGAAATGATAGAAATGCTCCAAAATCCAGATAATCATCGAATGATCAATGTCATGATGAGACTCAACCCTTCGTTGTACATGCTTGAACTAGAAAAACAAGGGGCCAAGTTTCCTTCGAATTTTGATGTGAGTAGCATAGTCGAGACATCATTTCCACCAATCTCATCCACCCCCATCACACCCATCATCGCATCCAACATGATTCCAAATCCTCCACCACTACCACCAAAACCAAATGCGGCAAGACAATATGACATTGCGCTAAAAGCTCACCAGGCCTACCAAAAGGCCATCCAACAATATCTATCCAAGCAACAAGCATGATGAGCTCGACAAGTGCAACAATCCTCTCAAGCTACCCAAGCTTCCCAAGCTACCCAGCCAACACGAGTACAAACACAAAAGATGACAACTGTTGAGAACAAAGATCAAGATCACTCCATCATTGAACACCTTGAAGTTGTGTCTACTCCATCCAATGATCAAATGAATATATGTCAAGAGTCACTTCTCAATCATGATCAAAATACACCAACAATACCCAACAATGATCCAAGTCAACAAATGTCAACATCATTTGACCATATGGTTGAAGACCTTAGAAATATCTCTACTGCAATTGTCGAAAATAATGATCAAAACCTCTCCATCAAGGAGCACATTGAGGATGTATCTACACAATCTGATGATCAATTCACCATACATCAAGAGCCGCTTTTTAGTGATCTCTTTCAAGGAGTGTTAGGATTATTTGATCCAATTGACATAATGCACAATTACTCAATTTGGCGATCGTTGAAAATGTTCTACCACCTTACGAAATAGGAGACATATCCAAGAATTTATTCCAAAGCATGATCAAAATATTTCACCAAAATCTAGCAATGGTCCTTTCAAAACATGTTGATCCCCTTTGACCACATGGTTACAGATACTGAAAGAACCTTGAATTCGACACTTGAGGATATTGAACCACTTACTATGTACAATGATGACATCCAAGAACCATTTATAAGCAATCCATCCTTTGGAACTGATCCATGTCAGGAACTTGATCTAAAGCATGTCAAAAGCAACTCTGATATCATTCAAGATCAAGAATTTGTATCTTCAAGATACTACAATCATCTAATGGACACTCTCCTATCTATGCAAGATGATCATATCCATGTAGTACATACTCCTCCACCTACCCATGAGATGCTTTCTATGGATGGACACATAGATGACCTTCATCTAGAACAAGATTGTGTTAGACAAAAAGAGTAGATTATTAACTCCTACAATCAAACGGGTTGTCAACATCGTGATCAAATATGTCCCAAACTTAGATTGCACATCAAGTGAATAAAGATATCCATCAATATCCGCCCAAGGAAACAAGTCAGATAGAACATCTAGAGTTAGCAGAGTAGCAAATTGAAACAATGTCATCTACAATGGTCATTTGTCAGAGCATGTTTATTGAAGAAGATATCTCAAAACAAGCAGAATCAAAGCATGAAGGTACTACTACCACCATACTGGGGGCAACTTCATCTTGTGCAAATGTCAACATAGGGAGCACAAAGAGTTCTTATGATGAAACCATTGCCAATACTACAACCACGCCATGAATCACATCCACCTATCACCCCATCCATGAATTGGGACCAACATCAAAAAGAAATAGTTGAATCAAAGTATCAAGAATGTTATCAAAGAAAAGAAGCTGAGGAATAATGGATATCAAATACATAGGATACCAAAAGACAAAGAAACATTATCCTCATCAACCCCACCGCTTGAAGGAAACTATGGGAAATAAAAGGGAAAAGTATCCATCATGTCCACAAAAGCAAAAGTAACTTTTCAAGTGACATACATATATCAAGTAGTTGGTCCTAATTCCACGATACCCTTCACATCCACCCATCATTGCTCATCTTCCCAAGTTTGGAGAGTCAAAGGTTCCAAACTGCCAACCAATCCATCTCTTAACCCTAAACACACTCCATCCACGCCTCCATGCATGATATCCAGTTCTTACATTGACCATGTATTGGTAGCGAACCTTCATCATAAGGATTCAAAAGGCACCATCACCATGTGTGCACCAAGACAAAGTTAACTCCAGTATCGACGAAGTAGATCAAGAATCCCAAAAAATGATCTGCGCACGATCTTAGAAAAGCAGTTCTTCCGGTGATATCAATGGCATATCATTTACGTGAGGCATCTACGTCAACACCACCAGGTGGTTCAGCATGAATCTTTTGAAAAAATAAAAAAAATAAAAAATATGAAAATCCAAAAAAAGTCAAAAAAAGGATTGAAAACAGTAAAGATAAAAAATCGTCCTCTAGTGAAAACCACTACGGTGGCACTTTGGGCAAGACCATGATGAAAACCTGGCAAACAGGCGTCATGAGTAGAAATGAGCATCTATGTGCGCCAGTCTAGATGAAAGCATCTCATCCCATCCGTAATAAATCAAGCATCCTATCCATCTCAGCCATAATAAATCCATTTCATCCATGAACCATTTATCCAATCCATTCGCATATATCTGCATCCATAGTCCAAATTGTCTTGATCTTGATAAAATTTTGGGGCATGCTTTATGCTTGCTTACAATAAAACATCTTGACATGGGTCTTTTTCATCGATCCTATCCTATGCAGCATTATCTGAGCCATGAAGAATTATCCAAATGAGCATTCCTTATCTGAACACCTTATCTTGTCACAAGATAATCCTTGACATCCTTTGCATGCTTGTCATATCCATCCATCCATACACTTATCTGAGCATCCATCCACGACATTCCATACATTGCTAGACATTGGGGGCAGATATGTACATCTTGCTTCGAGAATAAATCTTGGTCTATATCCTCCAGCTTATGTGGCGATCCGAACATTGGCAAACATGAAACAAAATTGGTCAAAGCACTTGTGAGAAAAAATCCAAATCACTAGCCCATGGCATATTCTGACGAGAAGACATTCCTTATCAGTCTTCATCTAACATCAATCTAAAAAATTGATATCAGTTGCATCTAACGCATCCTTCAACATCACATCAAATCATCCAAAACATCTTTTGTTCCAAAACCAAGCTTCAACAATCTTGATCAAATCGAATCCAATCAATCCGTCATCATCTTGGGATATCTTTCTCAATCATTGTGTTGCTTAACACTATCCTTGCATTGTTGTGCATCCTCAACAATGTTATCATCATCAATCCTCATCAATCAATCCTTGCATTGTTGTGTATCCTCGATAATCTTATCATCATCAATCTTGATCAATCAAATCCTTCCATTGTTGTGTATCCTCAACAATGTTGTCATCATCATCATCGATCAGATCAATCAACCTTAGCTTGGTTTTCAACCAAAATCCCAAATAGATCACTGATATCATCACACATCCATCGAATCACTGCAACCAAAGCGAAATCCAAAAATAAAAAAAAATAGAAACATCAAAAACATTGGAATCCAACTACATCACCTTGAGCTTAACGAGGCAATAATCTCGATCAGCCCCGAGACATCAAACTAAAAACATTCAAAAACATCAAAATCCAAAACATTGAAAACATCAAAATCCAAAAACATTAAAAAAAAACATCAAAATCCAAAAACATTCGAAAAACATCAAAATCCCAAAACATCACAAAACTCAAAAATCAAAAACATCATCAAATCCAAAAACACCAAAAAACAGCCTCAAAACATTTCAAAACGTCAAAAACATCCAAATATTTGAAAAAATACATCCGCCTCGTTTCGCTTTCACCCACAATAATCAATCATCCATAATAAACTGATCATCACCTTCATCCTTTGGCAATGCAAACAGAAACAATCACAACAATTAGCAAATGCAAACTTCAACCGTAAAATCTAAATCGAAACAACAAACTATTAAAACAAAATCAAACTCTTGATCAATCGCAAACATGTCAATCAACCTTATATCAGCAGCCTATCAATCAACTTATCAACCATCATCATCCTCCACAATGCATGTCCTAGGATATATCGTTCCGACAATGGGCATCATTTTGGATATCACCTTGGATTCTTATCCTATCAAAACACATTCCCTTTTGGTTAGCGGTATTGAAGAGCATCAACTTGTTTGTGTACTTGGTCTTTTTCTTTGACTTATCTTATTGCGCTCAGTCCAAGGACCTCTCGATGATATCTGAACGAAGGATTTAGAGAGATAGGAATGGGGCAACGATCATTATCTTTTGTCTCAATAAGCTCTGTTGGATGTTCTGTAAATAACTTATCATTGTTGATACGCCCTAGCAAGGTTTCCATATGCTTATGTGTGAACAAGAATAATTCTATCCGCTTGTTGAGTCGAAACCATCACACTAGGCACAATGCTAATCTGCCTGATACCTTGATGCATCAAACGGCGTGTTATTAAACATAAAGTAAGTGACCCTTGAAAATCCCAACTTTGATAAGAAAATCATCATCATTTATCATCATCATCATCTATCATCATCATCTCTAATAAAGTCTCAACCAATCATGGACTTGTTGGATCCTCTTGTCATCATCTCATTTCCGTGCTAACATAACATCGCCAATGCATCCATCATGCATCCATCCATCCTGCATCCATCATGCATCCATCCTACATCTAGAAAACTGTCAGCATATCACATATCATTCATATCATACATAATAGGAAACATCGATCATTTCACATACATTTTCATTCATATCATCATCATAATATAGATCTATTAGTCTAAGCATCTGCATAAATCATCCATTGCATAATCATGGCATATCACATCATCCATCTCATATCATATCATTTAAGTTGTTTAGGATAATATAGATTTATTCTACATCTTAAATCATCTCATTTGCATCACATCCATAACCACCCATTTTGAACCTTCTTATCGCTAGATCGACCCTAAAATCAAATCTTTCAACATCCTCGAGGGGGCAATGTACCAGTGTACTTCTTTCTGTTGGGGCATCCGAAAAATCAAAAAAAAATTAATTTTGATCGCCGCAAGTTATTCTTTGAACCAATGCAATAAGTACATTGCTTCAAAGAGGGCAAAATGTAGACATGTCAAATTTACATCATGCATAATCATATTCCATTCATCAAATAAATCAGGACTTTATTTAAATCAAACCCAAATCATATTCCATCATTTTCTGATTTAAATAAATCAAATATCAAAGTCTTGAAAGTCAAAATCATCTAATCAACATTAAATCAGCATAATCATCATCTATTTAATCTAACCCTGATTAAATACTAATCTCACCCACTTGCATTCTCTAGATTTGGCCAACTTGCACATGAAATTGCATTTAATTGATTTAACAAAATCTTTATTTTCAACTTGGCATAAAGGGAGAATATTCTCCAAGTTTGAATCTCCCCCCAAGTGGACATGTACACTCAACAGAGCATTTATGAGGCCTTACATGCCTCTTACATGTCCCTTCCATCAAACTCAACATTCATTGCAAAATTTGAATTCAAATTTTCCCTCTCATGGGAAGTCTTCCCAAATCTTGCACATACATCAACCAATCATCACTTGACAAGTGGCCTTATCTTATTGGCTTGATCTTTGTCCCACATTGGTCTCTCTTCAACACTTAGCATTTTGAAAATCTATAAAATAGAGTCTTCATCTCTTATCAAATCCTTCACAATCTCTCCAAAATCTCTTGCAAGGTCACTCTCTTCATTTGAGATTTGATCTTGTCCATTTCACTCCATCATCTCCATCATTTACACAACTTGAGCTTTGATCAAGGGTAGGGAAAGGGTCACTAGCACATGTGACACCAATCCAATATAAGATGCTAGTTTGATCATTAGAATGATGCATTTCTATGTTTTGCTTGTTTCTTTGGCATCATTTTTTGTGATTAAATGAATCTTATAGGGGATCTTTTGTTTGCTTTGGTTTACTAACAATACTAATGGTTTTTGTTTTTGATCCAATGCAGATTTAGGGTCCTACAGTACCTTTTAGGAATTTGTATTTCATGTTTGAGGACTTATTGTGCAATTACTTTAAGCATTTCATATAATTTCAATTTGGTTTCAGATCTATCGTATTATCTTAAGGGTTGAGATCCAGGTCTGATTGACTCACCTTTGATGTTTAAAGTCAATCTCTAATCCTTGTGATCTCTTTCCTAATGAAATGCATTGGGGAGAGGGATAAATAGAGGAAATACCCCCTTATTCATTAATGAACCCCCTTTCTCCCATATTTCAAGAGAAATTAATATTATGAAGAGAATTCAAGAGCAAGTTAGGAGTAGCATTTTAGAGCATTATTGTAGTAATTCAAGATCCTAACATCATGCCAAATCTTATGTGAGTTTATGTGTGTTCTTGGTATCATTGTTTTGTGAAGGATAACACTTTTGTAGGTTTCCAAGGAATTCAAGCATTCAAGCAAGCAAGATCAAGACCTTGAGGTGATTTCCATGACTTCAATCCTTCAAGGAAGCCATTGGAGGGTGGTGAGTTACCTGCTTCTATTACTACTTAATAGAGGTTCATGTTCGCAAGGTTTGGTGTGTTATACTTATGAGAGTTATTGATGTAGATCATTACTAGGAGGTGATACCAGACTGCCCATTCACACAAACATAACAAACATATTTCATAAAAAAACATATTTATTAGAAAACAATTCACTTTATTCATGTGTAGGAATAAATTATATTATAGTGCCTTCATTGGTCTTGGTTCTTAAGCCTTACAACTTTATATACACCAACCCTTGACACACTTTTATTTTTAGCTTCTACTATTTTTTATAAACCCAACCCTTTTCACATGATGGGATATTTTCCCTAAATCCTTCCCAAAATTTCCTCCTCAAAAAATAATACCTCTCAAATGAAAATTCATATTAATTACATAGATGGAGAAGAAGTCACCATCTCACATCCAAGCATGATGGTAGACACATGGTAGAAATTTATTTTCCACTGTGATATGTGTTTAGTTAATATAGCAACCTATTTGTCATTATTTGCATCCAATTTGTAATTAAGAGACAACTACAAAAATTTGAGGGGTATGTGGATACATCCACTTGGAATAGAAGGTTATATCTTTCATATTTTCACAAAAAATCCATGACCATCAAATTGTTTCCAAAATTTGAGGGGGAGGCTTTAGGTCTAGATAATTCATGTCCATCAAGACATTGTAGACATATGAGGGTCAGGTGGGGTTTTGATAGGCACTGGGATAGATCTGGATGAAAGGAGAAGTTTTTCCTAAGGTGACCTTGGGAGAAAATGAGGGCTATCAGAATGCAGTGGATTGATGCTCATAAAAAATTGTCTAGTTCAAATGAGAAGTTCTGCATTAGTAGCTTTACATGGTAACTGAGACCATTGACATCTTGCAAGGATTTGAGTGACATTGATAGTTGTAGGAATCTAAGAGGGAACCAGATAAAGACTCATTGAGAAAGGAAGTTCTGTAGAACTAGTAAGGGTTGGAAATTTTGCAGTTCAATTTGCATTACTGGTAAGGGTTGGAAATTCCACAGTTAATTCTGCAAGACTAGTAAAGGTTGGAAATTTTTGTAATTTTTTGAGGCTTTGTTATTGCTTGGATTTGATTCTTGTGTTCTTTGTATTTGTACATCTTCACCTTGGCTCTTTTCTTGTCTTCCATTGGTGACATGTTGGGAGTATGAGAGGATTTCTTTCTTGAGATAGTGGTCACATTAAATGTTATTTCATATATCTTGATGGATCTTGAGAGCATGATCAACTCTTGTGTGTTTTTATGGATGGATATGATGATATATTTTATTAATTGATTATTATATAATGTATACAACAAGTGAGAGAATGTTAGAAAATCCATGTTGTACACCTTACACATAAAAGAATAATTTACAATTTATGTAAAATAAAATACTTGTTTGTGATACATCTTTCGGGGATGCGTTTAGCCACAATAAATATATATTTGGGTCTACTTTTAATGTTTTATATAGTATTTCTTAAGTATTTATGTGTAATTTACATAGGAAAATTATTTAATATTGGAAAAATATGCTACCATAAATTAAATGTTGGGGTTAATGGTCTTTTTGACTGGTGGTTTATATGTACATAATTTTACCTTTACTACTTTGTTGTTTTATGTGAGCTTGATACTATAAAGTAACCACATGTTTAGTGGTTGAGGTTGGTTTTTTGTATAGATGAATTGGATTCCATATATAATAATATATTGAGCTATCTTGTTGAGTGCACATATTTGAAGCATGGCATGGGATGTGTGGTTGCATGCTTGGACATGGAGGATGGATTGGGGGAGATTGTTGTTTTAAAAGAATTCATGGGGACTTTGTGAGTGTATAATAATGTTTTCATTTCTAAATAATACACTAAGTGTGGATGCTTTGAGAGGCTTGGTTTTTTCCTCTTGAAGGTTTTCTCAAGGTATAACATATGTAATCTTGTGATGTGTATTTGATCTTTATATTATGATTATTATGTAATCTTGTATGTATGATTTTACCTCATAGGGTCATATAGGATTTTTTTTATCAACTTGGTGATTTCCTAAAATTCTAGAATGAACATGCATATCTAGATGGAAAACCATGAATGGGGAGAGAATTTGTAAAAGGGATAAATAGTAAATGGTGGGAGAATAGTAGCCAAGGTACTATGAGTGGATTATTGATGGTTCAATGTTAAAGGGTAGATGAGAGATCTATGGTAGAAGCAAGGGTGAGAGTAGATGTACCAATCACTGTAGATGAAGTAAAATAAGAATAAAAAAAAATTAAAGTCTCTAATTTATATGCCTTGTTAGAAAGCACATCATAAAAAAATGATTAAGCTTTTATGATGCTCTACATTATTAAATCTAGTTAACTCATTTTTAAATGCTTGGTTGTTCACATGAGCATCGTGATCATACTCCTCATTTTTATCACTATGAGCATAAAAAAGGATTTAATTTTCACTGGTTTGGGTCATGTTGAGATTTACGAAACACTCATTCACATTGAAAGATTAATATATTTAGTAGATCAAGGCAAGAATAAAATTTAACAAAATAAATCTCAAAACATATACTTTTTGATTGAAAAATTAGAAATGATAATGATATATCAAATATGAAAGAAAAAACTTGATTTAATAGCTAAACATGGATAGTGTGTTAGAAAGTTGGATCATAATAAAGCTCATAAAACTTAATAGAAAAAATGAAAAAAATTAAAGTAATTAATCAAATGGGAATATATGTTTGGATCTGAAAGCACATGAAAATATCATAAAAGTAGAGATATAAAATATCCTAATAGAAATAAGAAACCCTAAAATTAAGCTAGGTCATGTAAGATTAGATGGGTTCACAAAATATGTAGACGAAATAGACATTCATTAGGATGACCCAAACTAATCTTCTCAAATGCATAAACATGAGCACAAATCAACCTAAATTAATTAATGATAGTTGAGATAAAGAATAATTAATTTGTAACAATTAAATTAAGAAATTAAATACCAAAGAGGGGGATACTTGGCTACAACTGAAGTGTGTGTACTAATAAGAAAATTCTAAATCAGATTAATATATGGTAAAAAGATATTTCTTCTCTATCATAATTTTTTTATGTTCATCCTCTACTTTGTTGGGGATCAAGTTTAACTATTTAGATTAGACATACGTCAGAAACTCATCATAGAGGTTTAGATTTGACCATTCATAAAGTAAAACTTTGCTCTATTGTCTCCCCGAATAATCATCATTTGCTTTGTTGCTTCTACTAATTTGAAGGTTAGTATTATGTAGAAATACCTTGGAAGAGTTGTCCTGTCATCACAAGTAGACTTACTCTCATTAGTTTCAAAGATTGAAAGTTAATAGACAAGGAGCGTACAATGACATATATATATCCTTTACTTCTTTTAAAATAACAAATCTAAATACAGCACTATTGAATGATACGTTAATTTTTAAAATAATAAAAAATACTTAAAAAATGATGAATGATGAAATGAATACAATTAAATCTTTAAATATTAAAAGATTTACAAGGTTGTTGGAGAATATAAAATTATTTTACCCTTTTTATTTTAAAATAGCATGTTTGGTATTAACAATGTTTTGAAACAAGACCGATTGGTTTGTATCTTTGTGCAAAACAGCCTACAAATATACGCTTTGCGGAAAAATCCAGAACATAGTAGAGCATCTCATGTTCTATCTAGATTTCTGTCTATACCCAGAGTGCTGCTCTACTCAGCATCAGCCATGGCCTACATACAGAACGCAATATGTATACAGAAATAAACAAATCTTGATTAAATGAGATATTACTAAATAAAATTTCCTGTTTTTCGATTAGAAATGATTCTTACCAGTCTTAGATTCCGTTGTTTCATGCTTTCCTCGATTGAAAGCGAACTTTTGGGTGTAACAAAACCTCAAACTGGCATGCTAATCACTTGAATATTTTAGATGAAAAACAAAAAGCTTTTACATCGCTTTCAAAAACAGGTAGTACCTATGCTATGTTGATTGTTGTAAACTAAGGAGATATGTTTTGTCATTTGTAAGGGAATAAGTGCTTTTTCACATGTGAAAAGATATAAAATGGTATATTTCTGCACCATCATGGTGTTTTGATATCAAATAAAAAAGAGTTTTCCCACTTCAGATTTAAAATTGCGTGTTTGGCATTGATTACATTTTGTCATTTGTAAGGGAATTGTTTTCATTTGTAAGTGAATAAGTGCTTTTCCACTAGTGAAAATGATATAAAATGGTTTATTTATGCACCATTACCATCACTTCCATGTGATAGTAGTTTGATTTGGCATTGACTACATTATGAAACAAGACTGGTGGGTATTTCTGTGCAAAACAGCCTACAAATTTACGCTTTGCGGCAAAAACCAGAACATAGAAGAGCATCTCACGTTCTATCTTAGATTTCTGTCTATACTTGAAGTGGGCTAATTCCTAAAAGTTTTTTCCGCCATGGGATTTCCTATGGGTTTCCGTAAAATCGCTATACCCAGAATGCTTCTCTACTCAGCATCAGCCATGGCCTATATTGGTTTCTTTCTGGTCTTGGACTGAGCGAGCCGCCACAAGACGAGAGCTATTTGTGGCAAGAATTACCAGAAATTTCCTCCGCATCAGGGGAGATGATAAAGTATGGCTGGCCTGTCATTACATTCCAAAATGTTGCAGAGAAGGTGATTGAGAGCGAGAAAGATTATGTGTGCGCGGTCTGCTTGAGCTCTTTCAAAGAAGATGACGAAATCCGAGAGCTGTGTAATTGCTGGCACGTATTTCATAGAAATTGTTTGGATATGAATACTAATACTAATACATGGCAAACTTGAAGTTGTGGATTAAATAACATAAACACCAGAGTTTCTTATTTCACAAGGCAACCAAAACAATTGACATCGTTATATTAGAACAATGAATATGCTCAACGGGCATATCAGCAAACACCTACCATTTTGTGTGGCATACTTTGATTAAGTTGTATTATCTGTAAGTCGTTCTCAATGGGTATTTTTCCGAAACCAGTAATTTATTGTTCATGTGTTTTGTTGTCTATTTATTGTTGCTTTTTTCTTTATAAATCACATTTTCTCAATTGAATACAATTGAAATTTGTAAAGTATTAGTTTTCTTAAGTAATATTAGGAAAATGATTTTTAAATAAAATTTTTCTTTATAAATCACATTTTCTCAATTGAATAAAATTGAAATTTGTTAAGTATTAGTTTTTTTAATAATTATAATCTTTTTCCAAAATTTAAGGTATTATATATTTTGTGTTAATAGAGTGTATATTGGATGTTTTTGTATAGGTAAATCAATTGTTTGATTCATTAAAATGGGAAGATGGTTCTTGTGTTTGAGAATAGGATTTACCAGTTACAAAGTGGCTACCAAATTGTACATTATGTGCTATCTTCCTAAGATCAAATTAACAAGTATGCTTTTGAAAAAGTGATTCAATTACTATAGTTATGTCTTTTGGAAAAGTGATTCCATTAGTTTCGTTATAATGGACATCAGAAGTGGCTTTTGCAAAAAGTGAAGATGTTATAAGTAGTATCAACTCCATAATTGTAGGATTCGAATGACATGCATACTTTGTCAAGGTATTTTAATTGAATTAGAAGCTACACATTGTTTGCAGGGAACATTAGAAAGATGTGACCAAATGTATACAACAATTTTTCTAGACATATATATATGTAAGAACAAGTGTATGGTGTTAAATGTAGAACTACAAAAGCCATGCTTGTTTGTATTCCTACCATAATGGCATAATGAGGGCGCATGGCCTATATCAAGAGCCCTAAGCAAGAGAAGAATGAAACATGCACGAGAGATATCGTGGAAATTCAACATTCATTATTATTTTAATTGAATGACAAGGCAGGCCCTATTTTGAGGCAATACGAAAAACAAAATAGTAAATCTATACAAGAATTTGTGCATATACATATGTGTATGTAAGGAAAAAATGAATGATGTGAAATGGGAAAGCAGAGAAGAACGCGATGATTTTAAGAATGGTTTGCTACTTAAGCAACACCGCACTCGCTACTTGCACAATACATCTTAATCAATATAAAACCCTACAACCTGCTATCAATAGGAACAATAAGCATCAAATGGAAGGCATGAACAATAAATAATGCACTATGAAACCAACACCACAATGGCTCTCTCGAAAATGCAACATAATAAATACACTTTCTCACACATTTCATAATGCATCAGTGTTAAACCCCTTCAACCTGGTATCAAAAGCAATAATAAACAGAGAACAAAAGACATGAACAATAAATTAATAAAATAATGATTTATTTCACTTCCAGAAAGATGTTGTACTAAACCTGTTGGAATAAAAAAGGAAGCATTAAAAGTAACTAAGTATATGTGTAGAACAAACAAAGACAATGGAAAAGTAAAAATTATTAATGGTATTTATGGCTAGTCGATTGAATCTATTTACTGACATGCAAGCATTATATAGTTGGGAGAGGCAAACTTTTTTTTCATGGAGCACCCGTGTTGAAGTGAATGCATATGTAGCATTGAATTGAAAGAATTGCCATGTGGAAAATCTGACATGTACACACCATAGCACTTTTGGCCTACAGGATATGCAGTTTGAAATCTTATAAAACCCATGGAAAATTCCATAACTTATAATTTCAAGAGGAACGTCATGAATTTTAAAGACATGGAAAATGCCACAAATTTTATAATATTTCACTGCACACCTTGTAGGGCAAGATCACTACTTTTGGTTCTTCATATCCAACATATTAAATGAAATATGTGCCATGCAAATATCTATCCAATGAAGAGCATATCTGATGATTAGAATTATGTAGATTTCCACCTACAAAAGGAAGATGGTTGTTAGCAAAGAATAATTTCATGTTTTTGAATCACATAGCATGTCATTAAGTACACTTAATTTCCTACATGGAAAGTTATATTCTTGGCAGAATCACATTTCATTGCAAAAAAAAGTAAGCAAAACAATTAACAATATTTACAGTTGGTTAACAAAATCTATTTATTGATAATAGAAAATTTTTGTACTTACATATCATGTTGGTGGTGTTCAACAAGAGTGACCAGCATTGGATCAACTTGTTGGAGCAAGAAAGAATATGAAATAGACAATTTACAATACAATAATTCCCTTGTATGCCTATTGCTTTTGTGCAACATTATAAAGCAAAAGATATAGACATATAATAAAAGAGGTTAGCATTGTTTGTTGTCAAAAAAAAAAAGAGATAAAATAGGAGATTTTGAATATATGGGATACTGGAAAACAATTGTGTATAAGTAATCTACTAAAAATGTTGAAAAGAGAGTTGTGGAAACAATGACAACTACAATGAATAGAATAGAGTATGTTTTTTTGATGGGAAAGTGCATGTGAGAATTTGTGTGTCTATGTATATAAGCAGCAACAAATATACGATGATAGAATCCAAAAGCACTAAACCCATGCTCGTTGTCCTCCCCACCTTATTGGCATCATGAAGCCTCATGGGCTCTAGCAAAACTCTCGAGAAAAAAGGTAAGTAAGGTCCATTGAAAATTTCAAGGACTCTTAGCATATATGACACAAAAATAAAAACAAAGAAATTCTAAAACAACTATTGGAAGAGCACTTAAGAATCACAAGTAACTTGACATACACAATTTACAATAGACTAATTTGCTTCAATGTCTATTGTATTCATGTAACATTAGAAAGGGGAAAATATAAATATAGAATAAAATAGGTTAGGATTATTTTTCCATGCATATAAGGAGCAACAAATATATTGATGATAAAATTTAAAACCAGTAAACCTGTGCTCATTGTCCTCCCTACCATATTGGCATCATGAAGCCTCATGGGCTCTAGCCAAACCCCCGAGCAAGAAAAGCAGGTAAGTTCCATGGAAAATCTCAAGGAATCTTACCATATATCACACAATAAAAAGAGTAGAGACATTTAGTTCAACAACTATTGGAAAAACACTTAAGAATCACAAGTAAAAGATGGTTGGGCCAAGTTGTTGCAGCATGAAAGGATGTGGAATAAAGAATTTACAACACAATAATTTTCTTGAATGTCTATTGTATTTGTCCAACATTATAAAGTAAATAATATAGATATAGAGTAAAAGAGGTTAGAAATATTTGTTAAAAAAAGAAAGAGATAAAATGGAACATTTTGAATAAATGGCATGTTGGCGAACAGTTGTGTGTAATAAATATTTGTTGTTATTTGTTTGTATTTTTGTCGTTATACCCATTTTGGAGACTTGAAAGACATAATCATTTTCTATGCATGGTTTTATCATAGTTAAATCTTGTCCTTGTTGACTTATATGGGCAGTTACTTGACCTGCGTTCTTTAATGGAAACATGGAGCATGGAAAGAATGCGAGTTGTCGGTGGTGTGGTGTTGGGTCAATAGCAGACTATTGTAAAAATTGCTCGCTTTGGTGGAATGGAACAACAGACACCACTCTCACGTGCTTCCAGGGATAAATAGTGTGATGCTATGAACAATTTGTTTGTCCACTTAGAAGCACATGATAGAAGTGTCTGGTTGCTATTCATAGCCACATAGATCGATGCGTATTGCTTTTGTGCAACATTAGAAAGGGAAAAATATACACATAGAATAAAACAGGTTAGTATCATTTGTTGTAAATAGAAATAGATAAAATGAGAGATTTTGAATACATGGGATACTGGCAAACAACTGTGTATAAGTAATGCACTAAAAATGTTGAAAAGAGAGTTGTCGAAACAATGAAAAATACAATGAATAGAATAGAGTATGTTGTTTTGATCGGCAAGTGTGTGTGAGAATTTTTGTGCCTATGTATATAAGCAGCAACAAATATACAATGATAGAATCGAAAAGCACTAAACCAACGACCGTCTTGATATATATGTGCGGTGACTAGAACGTTCAGAAAGATGGGTGTTTTGAACCAAACTCTATAACATTGTACTATCTTTTGTGGGTTAAGAAGTACACAGAGAAGAGATATCCTAGTAAAGAAAAAGCATAATATGATTTAAAGACGGTTAGAACAAGATTGGTAAGTGGAATATATAGAAGAATGGACAATAAAGAAAAAAATATAATAAAAAATATTCACACAACACAAGTAATATATGTAACAGTTGAATAAATGCGCTTGTAGCTTTAACTACAAAAGATAGTAGTAGTTGCATTGTCTGTTATCTGTTGAACTTTATATCTTTAGCTGATAGGCTATTTGTTTGAAGTTGCTATTTCCTTTGAAGAGAGCATTTAATAATGCAGTATCTATAAAGCTTGAAACAGATGAGGGGAAAAGGATATCATGAAACATATTGATATAAGATTCAAGCTACATTATTTCATAGTACATATTGAAAACAAATAGAGGAATTATATAATAGGTATTAGAACAACACTTGTTTGATAGTAAATATCACACACAAAGAGGAAAATTGTATTGAGTGCCCTGGCAGATAGAGAGATGAATATGCACATATCTATATGCACTCAATTCACTGATTGATATATAAAAATACCCATATAGGCAGATATACATACATATGTATATCTAAACAGGTTTGTATATTATGTTTATGTGTAATTATGTAGACTGTGATTATAAGTAGAGTTTAAAGTAGCATGTATAAGTGTTGTCTATGCTTTGTAAAAATGGCGACTATATAGTTATAGCATTGAGTCGTATAGTATTGACATGTTGATAAGAACAGAGCATTTAATTGTGCAGTATGTGTTACATATTGATAATTCCAGAATGGCTCTTCTGGCAATGCAACTGAATCAATATATTTTCTTGCATATTTTGTAGTACACTTTCCCACACTGTAACATTGAATATTGCATTTACTTTCTGCTATGAGATTACACCACAATACATAAATATACATATATATATAGATATACATATATATATAGATATACATATATATATAGATATACATATATATATACATATACATATATGGAAACATATATATACATGTACATATATATACATATACATATATATGCATGTATATACAAATATATATACATGAATATATTGTAAAGTTGGGCTCCACTATTTACCATTAGATAATATAGAGAAACATGCAAATTGTAAAAGAACTAACAGGGAAACATTGGAGAGCAACATACAACTAAATCTTAAGTATCATCTTAATACGTCTTATGACTGTTACATAGACTACTTGGCTTCTACCAATATGTTGTATGATACTCTTTTTATGTCATCTGTTCAAAGCTTCCTATAACAAACTATTATTTGTCATTGTTATTTTTCTTTGTAAGGCAAGAAAATGTATTGGTTAAGTTGCATTGTCGAAAGAGCCATTGTGGTGTTGCTTGCGTATGAGGCTATTGTAAGAATAGTCATCCTTGACTTCGTTCTATAATAGATCTGAGTTTTGAAATTGTTGTGCTATGAATTGTGTAAGTTGTTTTACATGGGTATTTTCTATAAATCTTTTGTTCATCATATTGAATACCAAACAATGCAGCTTAAATTTCCAATTAAGCCTATGGTGCTATATGCAATTTTCAAAGATCATTGCATCATATAATTGTTGCATAACATAGAGAAAATAGGCACTGCCCTGGGGAACTGGGTTTGAATAATTGATTTGGGAAGTTTGAAGGATACACACATTTGTTGATGTTTATATAGTTCTGTTACAATTTCGCTATTTCTCTATGTGTAAAGATGGGCTAGCTGGATAGGTGGAAGGTGAGTGGCAAGTGTTTTTTGGCACGAGGGTGGAGCTTAGAAATTACATGGGTTGGGGGTTTTTTGTTTGAAGTTTCCGTCGAGATTTGTGTCAGCGCAGCCGCAAATTGGATTTGTCGTCAACGGGGATCTGTCGAGTGTTGACGAGGTCACCATTTTTTTTTGTGTGGTGATGTGGGTGTTGGTGATTACATGGGCTAGTGGTGATTGATAATGGTGTGTTGGATATAGGAAATGTGAATGGAAAGCATTTGTTCATGCAAGGCCCAATGTTCCCTATCGGTGCACGATGGCGACAGATGAAGTAAATGCAATATTGAATGTTAGCGTGTGGGAGAGTATACTTTATATTCAATGTTGCAATATGAGAAAGTATACTTTGATGAAGTTATCATATTGAAAGGTCCATTGTTGTGCTGGTTTGGTAGCAGACTATTGTTGAAATTGTTGCATATGGATCCATTTTTTAGTAGATTGGAAGGCTTTGAATGTGTGGTGGTGCAAAATGTGTAAGTGATTTCATATGGGTATTTTGTAAAATCACTTTTGTATAGGTGGCTCGCGTTGTGATTCTATATGGATGAATAAATAGCAATTAAATCTTGTTTCTTTCACCTAAAAAATATTTGTCCCCGGGAAGATGAGAAGGCAACTGTGGGAACATGGAGAAATGTACTATGGAGAGTAGTTTATGGGTCATTCTTTTTCATTGTACCTACTACAAATATTATGGAATAACTCTTTTGCAAATTCCCTATTTGAGTACTAAATCTACTCCTAGGCAATGTAGCTTGAATTTCTGATTAAGGCAATTTGGGTTTCGTGGCCAAGAATGCATCTGCAAATTTTCCAGTGGGGAGGGCATCATTTATTTCCTTTGCAGTGGATTGGTGGAGGTGGAGAATGGTGTCATTGTACCAGGGAAGGTGAATGGCAAGTGTTTGTTTGCACGAGCGTGAATGCATCTTCCTGTCAGCATACATGGTTGGAGGGGGAAGTAAATGCTATATTGAATGTTGCCATGTGGGAAACCACACTTTCATTAAGTTATGCTGTCAAATGAGCAATTGTGGTGTGGGTGAATTGGATTTTCCAATGCTGCGAACACCGCAGCTGATGGGAACTTGTGTTTTTTTTTTGAGGTGACATGGACCTTGGTAATTATGTGGGTTGGCAATGGTGCAGCTGGTTGACTCAATACAGAGGAACTGAATTCTTGTGTATAATATTTAGTAACAAATAAGTGTTATTGTGATAATTTTCATACAATTCCTCTATTACAGCTGAATATATATGTGTAAGAAGTGGAAATTGTATGGTTCCCGAGAATAGTGAACTTGCTAAAAATTTTCTATGTTCCAATACATATATTCATTTTCTTAGAGCTCTTTTGGCTCCAATAAATTTTTAGGAAAAGAGAATGGCTCATAAAGAATTGTAGAAAATGGAATTCCACAGATGAAATACAAAAAAAAAAATTTAAAGGAAGAGAACAAAGAAACAACAAAGGTTTTGTTTCAATTTTTTTTTTAATTTTGATTGTGACAAGTTTATTCTTTGAACCAACGTAGCAAGTACATTGCTTCAAAGAGGGGAAAAATTTAGACACACAAAAATTTACATCATGCATATTTAATTAAATCATATTAGCCCATCAATTAAATAAATTTAGTTTATTTGATTGATCTCCTAAAGTCTCTTCATTTAATTAAGTCAAATGTATTTAATTAAATGGATATTGCATCAATTTCCACCCTTTTGATTTAAATAAATCCAAGTATCTAAGTCAAAAGTAAAAATCACATAACATCATCTTAATTAATCAAATCCATGATTAATGCTAATCTTAATCACCCATCACATCCTCTAGCTTTTCCCACTTGCACAAATAAATCAATTTATTGATTTATTAATTTTCCATTTTCTCTCAACTTGGCATAAAAGGAGAATATTCTTCCAAATTTGAATCTCCCCCAAGACTGACATGTACATCCAACAAAACATTTAAGAGGTCTTACATGTCTCTTACATGTCTCTCACAAAGGTCAAACTTAGCATTTAACTCTCTAATTCAAATTTCAAATCTCCCCCTCTTTGGCACATTGACCAAAATGTGCTCATTCCTCAACCTATCACAAGTTGACAAGTGGCTCCTTCCTATTAGTGGATCTTTAGTCCCACATCCTCCATGTTTGGCATTCTTTTATCCTTCTTGGCTATAAATAGAGAGCTTCTCTATTATATCAATCCTCCACAAGTTTCTCATCTCTCTCCACAACTCATCCAATTTCAAGCATTTGCATCTTGTTTATCATATCACTTAGCATCTTCAAGGCACTTTCACCATCAAGCTTGTCAAGGGTTGGGAAAGGGCTTATTTCCACATCAAAGAAGCACCAATCTGCTATGGGAAAGATATGTATCATGTTTTTTATGCTCTCAATTAGGTTATTTGATATTTTGTTGTTTTGATTGCATTATGAAACATGATTCAGTATTTCATAGGAGTGCTTAGTTTGGTTAACTTCATTTGCTCTAATATTTGTTGATATTTGAGGTAAATGCAGAAAAAGCGCTCACAAAATGGTGCTAGAAGGAGGGATTTTAACAGTTAGAATACAAATGAGCTGGAATTATTAGAAAGATTTCATACTTAAGGGGGTAAGTTTTGTTGGTTTTGGTTTATATAATATGTAGTATTGTCATTAAATCTACTGACCATGTATAAAATGGATATATTTCCCTGGTAAACATAGTTCATATGATGATTATATTGTTGTTGCATTTGAAATAGTAGTTTATAGAAATACTCTTTGCGTTAATCTCAAAATCTTGTCCCTAATATAATGAGTAGACACTATTGTATCTAACTCGAAGAAGTTTTGGATAAAGATTAATATCAAATGAGCATTTTGTGTGCATATTGAGATATTTCAGATGAAATGTTGCTAAAATGGTAAGGCAGGCACTTGATGCTGGATATTTTCCTTGGTTGTTCATAGATACACCCTCAATGTTGCCAAATCATTCACTTTAATATCTTTGTGACTGCTATGCTATGGAGGAGTGATCGCTTGGGAGATACCTAGTGACAGTGAAGTGTGTGAAAGAAAGGAGAATCATCTTCCCCATCGAACAAAGAAGAGCTTGCTATCAACGACCATTTGTTTCCAGCTGCAGCAGTGGATTGAAGAGTTGGTGTTTGCATCAAAACTCAAGCCACCGCATGGGGGGTCAAAAAATTTTCCAGTAGTGGCCGTTTTCTTTTCAAAGAGAACACACTCCATCGACACCACAAATCCTTCTTCTTTGTTATATGTTGTCTTAAATCTCGATTTAATTTTCTTCTGGCTAAAATTTCCAATGAAGTTGTTTTGAATAATCAACAAGGTACGTTTCTAGTCACATCTCAAAGACAAAGCTATGTTGATTTTGCTTGGTGCAGGGGCAACATTTATATTTATGTTACTATTTCAAGCCTAGGTTGGAGATTAATCGATGCCTATACCATTCAACATTGTTTAGTCTGCCTCATAACCTCCTTGTGCAGGATGAATCAAGATGTGGCCTATGTCCAATGACACAACACTACTAACAATTAATGCATTTGAATGTGCAGGGACCGTACTTCAGCTATAACTTGCATTTTTGTTGTAACTTGTATTTCAAAGTGATGTGTTGATAGGATTAAATAAAATTATCTTGTGCCAGTCACATCTGTCATGATGATAATATCTAAAATGTGTTTTTTTCTATCAGCTGCATTTTAAGGTGATGTTATAGTCTACCCATTTGATATATGATAACTCTTTCAGCCATTGATATTCTGCCTTGGTTGTAAAAGTCGTCTATAGAGGCTAAATCATTTTTTTAATGCTTCTTTTGTATGTTTTGAGTTGAAAGTGGAGATGTGTGCAAAGAAGATTAAGGCGATGCTATTATCCTCCATCTTTAATAAGGACTATGTGAGTTGGTTCATGTTACATGTGTGAAGTCAAAAAAGCATTGTTTATCTTCCATCTTAGCTATCATGGCCCAAGGTAATATATCTAATCACTGCCCTTGTAAATTGAGTGTCAGATTGCAAACAAAAAGGAACGTATGTATTGATTGCTTGAATATCAAATAGCTGAGTGTGAGATTCATAAATCTGAGTACCAAGTAAGGTCTGCGCACAAGTCTATGAAAGTGATTTTAGCAAAATCTAAAGTTTCCAAGCGTAGCTCGATGTAGATTTGACAAGAGTAAATGTTAGATAATGCTCTCAGCTGGTAAATCACCCTTAAAAAATAGAGTGATTGCTTGGTTGAGGTCGCATATCATTGATTAAATAGTCACTGTCTGATGTCTTTTAAGTAGCACGTGACTATGTTAGAAAAGCAGTGCCTTACTTTGAAACACATTTATAATACCATAGTGTTTCCAACTGCAGCATTTGACAAAGTTTCTATGTTTGTGTGAGATTGGTGGCATATAAATTTTTAGTGGTGGGTTCCACACTTTTGGCGCATTTCCAGTGATGAGTTGGCTTCAAAAATCTGAGAATCTATATTTACTGACCCACCATGCAAGGCGTAACACAACAAGGTTCATTTAAAAATCTGATGCACTTCCTGAGTCTTTTATTCTCTGTTTGTCAGAGTGATCCCATTCGTAGCATGCATAATGTTAATGATGCCCATTTGTACATTATAAAGAGAATACCAGTGAGGCATAGATTGAAGAGTCAATAACTATGCTTTATTAGGCAACTTGGGTAAGTTATGTTTTCGGTCACCTTTTTTAGGCTAACGTGGTATTTGTTAGTGATGCAACTGATTTCATGAGTCAGAGACATGAAGGAAAATCTACTAATAGTTGCTTTGCAGGATCCAACATATCATTGCTAAGAGATGATATATTCCCAACATATGACATGAGGTGTCGAATCAGGAAGTCTTTAAACCTGCTTGCCATATTAGTGACCTTGTCTATTCTTAGCTGGAATAATCATAATCTTGGAACAAAGTAGATATTTGCAGATAGATATTTGGGTTGAAAGATTGACTTTAACTTATGAGAATCCACGCAATCTTAAATTTTGAAATGTTTCTAATGACTTTGTTTGGGGGAAGTCTTGGAAAAGTTGATGATTTTGTGACTTGACTGTATTAATCAAATGCATTTAATGCTTGTCTTTGCATTTAATATCGATGTTCTCAACAATTGATTTACTGCACAGAGTGGTGAACAAAGTGTTTCACATCTTAGAGAAAATTTTCATATAGAATCAAGTAGATGGGTGAGATTGAATCATTGGTAGAAAAATAAACTTTTGCTCATTGTTAAGAAAACTCTCTACTTTTGATTAAGATTTTCCTTAAAGTTTGTGACAAGTAGGATGCACTTGTAAATATTTCATCATTATAATGTGATCATCCGAATCATTCATCTTTTCAATTGAGATCGTGCTATTATTTGAAGGTAATAATCAAAAAAACTTTAATAATTTGGTCTTCACATGATTTATCTTTGCTTTTGTAGGAAAAAGGCAAAGGTTGACATCAAAATCAAGCGTTGGAATCAAGTGAGAACAAAAGAAAGATTGAAGTCGAAGAATTGAGCATCAAACTTGAAACTCAAAAGCATTTTTTAATGCTTGGAGATTCTATCTTATGTCTTAATTTTTTGTTTTAGGCTAACTCATTTGGTTTTGGGCTTTAAAACGAACATTTAAAAAAGCTTTCAATTTTCATTGCAAAGGGGTTAAAATGAATATTAGGACAAACTCACTAAATTTTGTTCGGGAATAACAAATTGAACAAGGCAATCTTCACATTTGCTTTGGTGCTTTAAAACGAATCAAATTCTTGCTTTGAAGGATTTAAAACGAACATGTGTCCTTTATGCTTTGTAATTTTTTTTGCAAAATAATCTCATCTAAAAAGGTGTATGCGCTTCTCTCGCGCTTCACGACGATCTTGAGAATCAAAAGTATTTTTGGTGGCATTAATTTGCATAAAATATTGCCTCCACACTTCATTTTGGGAACTAAAATTGAACAAAGCTTGCAAGTGTGAGTTAGGTATATCGTGTGTGTTCTCCTTTGTTTCTAAACGAAGGTCGATCGAACTATGGATGTGCTTGCTCACTATTTCTTACCTTTAGAGGGGCTTGCCTAAGAGACACATTCGAAAGGAGAAATCGAAGGTGACTCCAACCAGTTTTTCATTCAGGCCGGTATATAAATGGATAAGACTAAACTGTCAAGTCCTCATGGTATGTAGGCCTTAGCCATATAGTGTTTTTCAGAATGGGGTACTACCATAAAAAGTATAAGCACCCCTAGTAGGATTGATTAAAGCCTTTAGTGGTTTGTTGGACACTCCCAAGGTGCCATGTACCTGATGTCCTTTCATTAAGAACCTTATTTGTAGTATCCAACCAGTCCATCCAACGAGTTTATCAAAGTGGTGCATTGGAACTTAGATTTCAAGAAGTTACTTGCCATGTCCGATCTTGGCTAGAATATAGAGGTTAAGACTTCATTCTTAACATACCTTTATATTTTTTCCTTGGTTGCATGTAAAATCATCCCTTCTACTATGAAGGGCATGAGGCAAGCCCACCAAGAAAAATGTACCAATTGAGCTAGGATGTTATATTGCTTGTCAGTTAGTTTGAAAACACAGTGCTTGGGTGCAAAACATTGAGACAAACATTAAACAAATCATTAGAATTTCAAACTCTTTGAGAGTAATAAATACCTTTGAAAAGTCCTCATGTTACTGCTTGTCCCTAGGGGTTCTTATCCTAGAAGGCTTCTAAACACTGAGGCCTACATCTCGATTTGTTCATTCCAAAGTCAACAATAGGAAACTATGCTCTTGAAACCTTGATTTTCACATAATGGACCTTGTGGAATGAAAAGGAATTGAGACATAGACATTAATTTTGAAAACTAAGCAAGAAGTGTGTTTGTGGTAAAAATAAGTCACTAAACAAGATTAACTCAAATTGAACACCACACATGTGCTTGTTTATCATTTTATTTTCTTTCGAGCAAACATTGGTCTTTTGGTTTGAGCTAATCTTAGAGAAAAGCATGTTCTTCACTATCTTAGTCCTGTAAACAAGGTTCTCCTTAGGGTCATTTAGGATTAAATCGAACACTTCATCCATTCAAAACATTTATCATCTCCATCTCATAAACAACTTTAGAGCTTTGGAAACATCATTCTAGACTTGGGTAAATCATCAAAATCAAAATCACCTTGTTTAGTTAGGAGTATGGGAATGCATCCTTTCTCATACCTCTAGTTAAAATATCACCTCTTTGAACAAGTTTATCCTAAAGATCACATCTAACATCTTAGGGTTTACAAGTTCATTATCCAAATCAAACAATTCAAAATCAAACCCTAAGTCTAGCATTGATCCAAAGTACGTAAACGTTCAACACCCATATCACTTACCCATTTCATCCTTCATCTCATCATTGGTCCTAAACACCTTAGAGGTCACTTTTGAAACAAGGTCAAAACACAAGAAGAACATGGAATATAAACTTGATCCATACATCATGAGTAGTCTAAACCAACCAAACTCTCAAAACCTTACAATGCCAATTGATTATCAAAACTCACAATTATGCAAAAAGTTGTGGCCACAACCATGTCAAGAACAATATCTCCAATGTCAAAAGGTTGGGTACCAAGATCAACAACATCAACAACAAACCCAATTACCCCATCTCAAAGTTCAATCACCACATTTCAAAGATCAATCACCACATCTCCAAAATCAATCATCACAAGGTCAATTTAAAGGACAAATCTCACAAGGTAACAAGCAAAAGTACACACCACTAGGGAGACCAATTGAATCAGTCCTGCAATAATTGGTACAAGAAAATCTCATCACGCTCCCTGTCTATGGGAACTTTCAAGAACCCCTAGTTAAACCACCAAGGTATAATGAGGAGCACCATTGTGATTATCACAAAACAAAGGGACATACAACATCAAGTTGTATTGGAGTCAAAAATATCATCCAAGACCTTATTGATCAAAAGATAATCACTGGTGGGGACAATGATGAAGATTCAACCACTAGTGATAGCATTGACAATCTCCCAATGACAATTGTTGAAAAAAATGTTCAAGATCTATCAATTAAGGAGCATATTGAAGATGTTTCTACCCCATCTGATGATTAACTCACCATATATCAAGAGCCACTTTTTAGTGATCTATTTCAAGGAGTGTTAGGATTGTTTGATCCTATTGACATAATGCATGATCCATTGACCTGTGATCATGTTGAAAATGCCTCTACATTGCCTTATGAGTTAGAGGACATATCTCAAGAATTTATTCCAAAGCATGATCAACATATTTCACCAAAGTCTAGCGGTGGTCCTTTCCAAGACATGTTGACCCCCTTTGACCTTAGGGTTACAGATACTAAAGGAATCCTCAACTCGACACTTGATCCAAGTCCACTCAAAGATCAAGAGGATATTGAGCCGCTTCCCATTCCTAATGATGACATCCAAGAATCCTTTATAAGAAATCCATCCTTTGAAACTGACCCATGTCAAGAACTTGATCTAAAGCATGTCGAAAGCAATTCCAAAATCATTCAAGATCAATAATTCGTATCTCCAAGATACTATAATGATCTAATGAACACTCTCCTATCTATACAAGATGTTGCAAATGATGATCATATCCACATAGCACATACTCCATCTACCCATGAGATGCTTTATGTGGATGGACACGTAAATGATCTTAATTCATAATAGGATTCCTTTACTCCTGACATTATAACACAAAAAGTGTAGATTATTGATTCCTACAGTCAAACTAAGTTGTCAATATCAGGATTAGATATATCCAAAATCAAATTGAGGACATCATGAATAAAGACATCCAGTATTATCCACTCAAGGAAACAGGTCAGATAGAATAGGATATTGTGAAGTCAGCAGAGCAACAAATTCCAATAACATCATCTGCGGTGGTCATTTATCAGAGAATGCATTCTAAACAAGAACTCTCAGAAAAGGAAGAATTAAAGCATGATGGTAATACTACCACCATACTGGGGGCAACTATGTCTCAAGCAAATGTCAACATAGGGAGCATGAAGAATCCTTATGGTGAAACCAATGTCAATACTACAACCAACTGTGTCATGAATCTTCATCCACCCATCACACCATCCATGAATTGGGACCAACGTCAAAGGAATGATTTGAATCAAAGAACAAAGAATGTTATCAAAGAAAAAGAAGCTAAGAATCATATCATACAAAACAAATACAAATGGATATCAAAGAATACAAAGAAAGATTATCCCTATCAAACTCCATTAGTCAAAGCAACTATGGGGCAAAATAAAAAAGGGAAAAGTATCCATCAAAGATGTCCACAAAAGCAAAAGCAGAACTTTTCAATTGACATACAAAGTGTATCAAGTAGTTGGTCCTAATTCCATGCACACTTCCGTATCCACCCATCATTGCTCATCTTCCCAAGTTTGGAGAGTCAAAGGTTCAAAATTGTCAACCAATCCATCTCTTATCCGTAAACACACTCCATCCATGCCTCCACACATAATATCCAATTCTCAAATTGACCATGTACTGGCAATGACCCTTCATCATAAGGATTCCAAAGGCACTCTATCACAATGTGTGCACAGAGACAGAGTTAACCCTGGTATCAATAATGTAGATCAAGAATCCCAAAAGTTGCATTCAAGTGCATGTATCTTAGCAAAGAACTTCTTCAAGCAGGCTATCAATGGCACATCATGATAGAAGCATCTAAATCAGCAACACCTTGTGGTTTAGCATGAGTTTTAAATCTTTCACAGAGAAATACAAAAAAAATATTAAAAAAATATGAAAATCCAAAAAAATCATAAAAAGGATTGAAAATAGTGAAGAAAAAAAATCGTCCTCTAGTGAAAACCGCATGGGCGGTGCTTTGGACAGGTACCATGATGAAAACCTGCAAACAGGCATCATGTGTAGAATTGAGAATCTGTGTATGCCAGTTCAAGAGGAAGCATTTTATCCCATCCATAATAAAGTTGTCATTCCATCCATCTCATCCACAATAAATCCATCCATCCATGAACCAGCTATCCAATCCGTTTTCATCCATTTGCATCCATAGTCCCAATTATCTTGATCTTGATGAAAGTTTGGGGCACACTTTACGCTTGCTTACAATAAACATCTTGACATGGGTCATTTTTATTGATCCTATCCTATCCAACATTATCTGAGCCATGAAGCATTATTCAAATGAGCATTCTTTATCTGAACACCTTATCTTATCACAAGATAATTCTTGGCATCCTTTGCATGCTTACCACATCTATCCATACACTTATCCGAGCATCCACCCATCACATTCCATACATTGCTAGACACTGGGGGCGGATATGTACATTTAAATCTTTAGGAATAAATCTTGATCTATATCCTTCAACTTATGTTGTGATTTGAACATTGGCAAATGTTAAATAAAATTGGTCCACCACTTGTGAGCAAAATTACAAATCTCTAGCCCATGGCATATTTTGACAAGAGGATGTTCCTTATCAAGTGTTATCTTCAATCAAACATCGATCCAAACAATCAATATCAGTCGCATCTAACACAGCCTTCAACGTCACATCAAACCATTCAAAACAATTTTGTTCCAAATCAAGCTTCATCAATTGTGATCAATCAAATCCAATCAAAAAATCATTATCTCAGGATATCCTTGTGTTGCCTAACACTATACTTGCATTGTTGTGTATCCTCAACAATGTTATCCAATTATCAATCCCTCATCATCTTGGGATTTTCATCCTAATCGTTCTATTGTGTAACACTATCATTGTGTTGTTGTGCATCCTCAACAATGTTATCATCATCAATCCATCAATCTGATCGATCAACCTTAGCTTGATTTTCAACAAAATCCCAAAAATAGATCACTGATGTCGTCACACATATCCATATCCAAATCATCAAAATCATGCGAAGAATCCAAAACCACTCAAAAAATTAGAAAAATATAAAAAACATGGCATCAAAACTACGTCGTCTCTGAGCTTAAACATAGGCAAGGCTAATATTTGATCAGCCCCCGAAACATCAAAATCCAAAAACATTCAAAAAACACAAAATACAAAAACATTCATAAAATCTCAGAAAACCCCAAAAACATTCAAAAATTGAAAATCAAAACATTTGAAAATCTCTAAAAATACCAAAAACAACCTCAAAACATTGCAAAACTCAAAAAAAATCCAAATATTTGAAAAAATCCATCTGTCTCATCTCGCTTGCACCTACAATAAACACTACTCATAATAAAATATCGCCATCCTCAACCTTTGGTGAAACAGTTAAAAACAATTCTAATAGGTTAAAAGTGAAAACTCAAAAACGTCAAGTCTATGGTCTAGGTCAGTACGTAAACAAGTTCGTCAACTCTTTGTGTCAATAACCTATCATCCAATCAATCCCATTTCAAACATCTGATAACATCATGTCCTAGGATGTATCCTTCCTACAATGGCAATTATTTATCAGAAAGAGCACTTTGGTTAAACGAAATGACGTGCAGCCATCCACTAACATGTCCTAGGATGCATCCTTCCTACAATGGGAATTAGCTTTTGGCAATAATTTCAATTCTTATCCTTAAAAAACATTCCCTTTTGGTTAGCGGTATTGAAGAACATCAGCTTGTTTGTTTAATTTATCTTTGTATTTTGAGTTATCTCTTTGCGCTCATTCCAATAACCTTTCGATGATGTCGAAACAAATGGATTTAGAGATATAGGAATGGGGCAACGATCATTATCTTTTGTTTGCTATACTTGTTGGACATTCTTGTAATATAACTTGGTGAATACTTGCTTTGTTAGATATGTATGGAGGATGTTTCATGAACTTGTTGACTATTGCATTGATAGGTTATACCTTTCCGTGTTTTGGTCTGAAATGTTTGAAACTTATAAAGTGCATCTTATCAAGGTTTCCATATGTCAAGTGTGAACAAGAATACTCCTATCTACTTGTCGAGTCAAAGTCCATCACACTAAATACAACACCATCCAGATCCTTTATACCTTGATGCATCGTGCTTACATGTGTTATCAAACATAAGGTAAGTGGCCCTTTTAAAATCCCAATTCTTGATAAGAAAATCATCCATTTCTCATCATCTCTCATAAATTTGGCTTGTTGGATCCTCTTATCATCACCTAATTTCTTCTTCTCTGCACTAACATCACATCACAAATCGTTAATCATCATCGCCAGTGCATCCATCTTGCATTCACAAACCATCAGCATTCTACATATCATCTCACATACGTGTTCATCATCATAATATAGATCTGTTCGTCTAAGCATCTCATAAAATCATACATTTGCATAAAACATCTATTGGAAAATCATATAGGCACCATCGTATCATCCATCTCACATGCATTACATCATCATTTTAAGTTGTTTAGGATAATATAGATTGGTTATTCTAAGCATCTTAAAACCATCTCATTTGCATCATCATCATAACCATCCATTTTGAACCTCTTTATCGTGAGATCGACCCTCAAATTGAATATTTTTGCTTGATCTCTCGAGGGGGAAATGTACTAGTGTACTTTCCATTGGGGCATCCGAATTTTTTTTTTAGATTTTTTTGAATTTTGATCGCGGCAAGTTTATTCTTTGAACTAACACAACAAGTACATTGCTTCAAAGAGAGGAAAAATGTAGACATATGAAATTAGCATCATACACTCAATTAATTCATATTCATTCAATCATCAAATAAATCAAATTCACATTCATCCACTCATCCTTGCTGTCACAATAGTGGTTTACAATTCCTGAGAGGAACGAATTTTAGCTGAAATCACATATTTTTAGAAAATATAATGATTTAAGCCTTAAAAAGTTCCATTTTAAGGATTCCAATTGAAGAGGGTTTGATCAAATCACCTTAGATCAAACCCCCTTGGATAGAACCTCGCTAGTTTTAAACCATACCTATAAATGCGTCTCCTTTACACCTATCAAAATGCTGATAAAAAATCACTTTTGATTTAGCTTTTGGGGGATCAAATGAATTCATTTAAAATTTATTTGAAATGATTATGGTATTCCTCAGAACAAGCTATCCAATGAATATAATTTTAATATGTTTTGGTTTTGTTATGTATTTGTTTTTTAAGTTTTATTAAACATAGGTTTTTCATTGAAAATGAATTTCTTTGTTCTTCACATGTGGAAAAATAGAAGATTATCAATTTTTTTTTTTGAAAATATGAGTGCAATAGATATTGAAGTCCTTGATCCAACAAAAAATTAAATTAAATTTTGACATATACAAAAAGTTACGTTATCGGTGGTATGTGGAATTGTAATTGTTTGACTTTGAAACTTGATTAAGGAAAAAATATTCAATAAAAACTATCTAACCAAGTGGAAGCACTAGATATCATAGTTACAAATCTAAATTTGAAAGAATTATAATTTTATCCTTCATGGAAAAAAAGTTATGCGTTATACGGTGTACATCACTTTTTAAAAATGTTGTTTTTTGAAAAAAATTAATTTTCATGGGAGATGGAAAAAAGAAGTGCAATTTGATTCCAAAATTTTTGAAAAAAATATTTTTAGAATCTACAAACAAAATTTGATGAGACTCTAGTTTGCACCATCTTCAAATTCCTCGGTTTAGCCGCTATAGGTGCCCGAATGTGAAGATTTAGTTAAAAATAATAATTTCAGTGTCCAGTTTGGCCAAAAAATGTAAACCACTATTATGGGATCACCTTGTCAAAGGTAAATCAAATTCATTAAATTCAGTCTCCTAAGGTTATCCATTTAAATTAAATAAATCAACTTTGTTTAATTTAAGTAGACCTCACATCCCCCTTTTAATTAAATAAACAAAACTTTATTTAATTAAATCTCAAATTCATATTCCATCCTTTTTTATTTAAATAAATCAAAGTATTTAAGTCAAATGGGTCAAAGCTTGCATTTAACATCATCTTAACTAATCTAATCACCCATCACATCCTCTAGCTTTTCCCACTTGCACCAATAAAATATTTTAATTCATTTATTAAAATAATCATTCTTCCTCAACAAAGCATCTTTGGAAGAATATTCCTCAAGTTTGAATTTGAAAGCAAGTTGACTTGTCCCTTCCAACATGGCAATAACTTCCCTCTTACATGTCCCACACTTGGCATTAAAGTCAATTTTCTCCCTCCAACAAGCCAAATTTGAATTTGAAAAAGGCCAACCAATCTCATTTATTGGCACATTGACCAAAAATTGCACATTCCTCAACCATTCACAAGGTGACAAGTGGCTCCATCTCATTGGCCAAATCTTTATCCCACATTGCTCTCTTTTGGGCACTCTTAGCATTTGAGATTCTATAAGTAGAAGCTTCATTCTTCAACAAATGATCCACAATCTTATGCAAAGTTACTCTCTTCGATTGAGAACTAAATTTTCCCATTTCATAGCATCTTCAAAGCAGTTTCATCATTGAGCTTATCAAAAAGGGGTTGGGAAAGGGCTATTTTCCACATCAAAATAGCACCAATCCCCCCATAGGATCAAGTATTTTCTTTGTTTTAGAATATGAATAGTTATCTTTGTTTGTATTTGCTAAATTATTTCATCGTTTTCCTTGTTCTTTAACAATGCAAATCGATTTTATGGGGGATTCTTATTCTAACCTTGTATTTTTGGCCTAACAATGTGATTTTTTTGCTTTGTTCATGCAAGTTTGGATTTATGGATCACACTTTTCATACAATCCTCTATTACAGCTGAATATATATATGTGTAAGAAGTGGAAATTGCATGGTTCCTAAGAATAGTGAACTTGCTAAAAAAATTCTATGTTCCAATACATATATTCATTTTCTTAGAGCTCTTTTGGCTCCAATAATTTTTTAGGAAAAGAGAATGGCTCATAAAGAACTGTAGAAAATGGAATTCCACAGATGAAATACATAAAATTTTGTTTAAAGGAAGAGAACAAAGAAAAAACAAAGGTTTTTTTTCAAAGCATACAATGTATAGGAATAACTATATAGACATACCTGATTTTGGTATGTTTTGGAATGTATGTAACCATGTAGAAAGAGAAGGGGCAAGTGTACAACTTTGCTTTGCATTGAAGGATCTCTAGCCCTACAATAAGAGAAGGGTTAAACCCATAAGCTAGTAAATTATAAATTTAGAAAACAAAACTATCACAATATATATCTGTGCTTAGGTGTGTATGAAATGGCCAAAAAGGAAGAGGCAAAACAACTTACAACAACAATACGTCTACGACATAGTGAAGATTGCAAAACACAACACTTGTTGAACATCCAATCGGCGAACCAGTGGAAGTGCATGGGAGGTTTTGACCATTCTGCACCCATTGAGCAATGCCACCAAAGGAAAAAATGGAATATACAGAAGACCATATATGTTTGAAAGGAATACAAACAGAGAATTCTATACATCAACATTATACATATAGATATACACATACATATACATATTTACATATACATACATATACATATACATATACATATACATACACATACACATATATATACATATACATACATGTACATATACATATAAATATACATATACATATACATATACATATACCTACAAACATACTTTTTTCCCTTTGTTTATCACTTCTAGTTATCTCTATGTAGCATTGGCGTTATAGTTATTGCCATATGACCAGTTCTAGGTAAATGTTCTTTGTTTCTCCAAAAAAATATGGTTAGGGTTACTAATCTTTTCACCTCTTCCATTCTTCATGTACCTGGCACTAAATATTATAGACAAATAGAGAACACTTCTTGATGGATTTTACTCATAGCCTAGACCTTACCTCTTAAACAAACGATCTCCCTAAATGTTCCTCATTGCTGAATAAGCTTTGCAAAGAAATCATAAACTTACAATTGTGAAGGTAGCTGTTATATAGTAAATGTCTTTATAATAGCTTGAATATTCAATTGGGAAGTGAATTGTTATATAGATTGGTCCAGGCACGAGATAAGTTTATCTCTGACCTACATTTGATATTTATTATACCTAGAAGAACATATATATATATATATATCATTAAATTTGTATGCCAACGACAACCAAGAACCAAGAGTGATTAGCATTCAAAGAAAATTTAAATCAAATACAATGTCGTTAAACTGATGCAATAAATAATTTATCACTCCTGATTTTAGCATAATAAAAAAAATTATACGATTCTTGCAGATTTTAAATGTGACATAAAGAAGTTTAATCTCAATGATTAGCCATATACAAAATATTTAATATATATTAAAATATATTGTCAAGTATTATGTGTATAGAAAATATTTGAAATATATGTGGAAATAAATTGTTCAGTTGTCTTTCAAATTGTAATCTATGTAAACATATCATATAACCATCCAACTGATTTGAAATATTCAAAAGGAAGAGTGACAACAAAATTGATGCACCATTCTATAATAAAAAAGATGGCAGGTCAATAAACGTGCAAATATGTAGATGAAAACATAGGTATAAATTATGTCCATATTTCTTAAACAAAAGTCTTAGCATGTTGTAGTCAGCATTTAAAAGTCAAAGCTATGAGAAATGATCAGAAGTGCAAAAGAGAAGTCAAAGCGTAGGATCACTAGTGGAGCCTTTTTTTGGAGAAGGAGTAGATATCTTCATTATGTCTACAAGCAATAGTTTACACTCTACTTTGAAATCAACTTTAGTTGCTTTCGCAATCATTGTTTTCAGGTGTTCCTCTGAATTATACATTTATGTTCTAATCAAAGTAGTAAAGGTATATGCTTTGCAAACAAGGCCTTTAATAACAACAACATGATTTTTTGTAGAGTCAGAGCTGTCCTGCAATGCATAGAGGTCTTTTGTTGGCATCTACAACAAACTAGTGGCAGCTTCATCAAACGCAACACACAAAAGGCTTCCTGAATGGTCTTGCAGCTTTAACTGCAGAGGATAGTGATAGTTGCATTCCTCAATTTCCATCTAGAAATGATCACCAAACCAAACATCAGCACGGGGGCATGTGCATTTCCTTTTGCATTCTTTACCATTAACCAACAAGGGGTCCAAGCAGGGTAACAAAAAGACTTAATTTTTGCAATTTGAATGGTTGCTTTAAAAATGGCTTCAACAGTTTCTTCCAAATGGAGGCATTTGTTTAAGATAAATGCAATAGTAACTCTATCATTTGAAGTATGCAACCTCTGAGGTGCAGAAGAAGTTGAAGCTACTTGGTCTACTTTAATTGTCCCCTTGGATCTAAGAGTGTTTTCCTCAGGAATAGAAGGGTTAATTTCAATGACTGTTCCTACCGATGTGTTGATAAATTTTCCATTAAAGTAGCCTACACGGCCACTATGGATAGCAACAATCACTATTTCGCCAGAAAGGTAAATCTGGTGCAAGGTATCACCTTTTTCTTGCTAGCTTGTGCCCCACAAATTAACATCAATGAAAGAAGTGGAGACATCATATAGTTTAATGGTTCGTCAGATTGTTTCAGATCCATTTCTCCTACGAGCAGTTGAAATGTACCCAACATGCACTACAATGCCAATAATATCAACGAAGTTGTTATCACTATAGTTGCTTATTTCACTAACCGGCACAAAAGAATTTTTTTTTTTGGGACAAGAATGTCATCTTCAGATCATTTTATTGTTGATTTTTTATCCAAAAAAATATCAAGATTATTATTTAATTTATTGAATATTTTATTGGCTTCCTTAACCAATCCCCTCGATATTAAATAAGTAAACCCCACCTCTACTCGACCATAATGCAATTCAACAATATCATCAAAACAAGTAATACGTATTTCTATCCCCTCCACATCTATAATGTCAAAACTAAACAGTTGCCCTTCACCTCTTTGTTTCTAGAAATGATGCATCTCCCTAATATGTGTTACACGCCCTTTCACTGTCCAAAGATTTTGAAAAAATGTTCAAAGCTTTAATAGGGATGACCTTTGGAGGGCTATTTTGTTTTTTAGGGGACACCTGTAAACCAAATTTAGGGGCTCGTTTAGAAGAAGGTGAGTCAGGCACCAACATTTTCTCTTCTTGCTGATTGAACAAATACCTAGGGGTCTCAATAGCTTGACAATCAAGCATAATTACAACTAAGTTGGATATGATTAAGGCCTTGGAAAAGAAGCAAAACAATGTATTGGATAGATTATATGAGGCAGAAAAAAAAGAGATAATTTTTTAACATAGACAACAAACAACGCAACCCACCTTGAATCTTGGATATTCCTACAGACGTAGTGTTTTAAACATACAAGGGACCCTATTTTCAAGGCACCTGTAAACAACATATCATTTCATTTGGAAGGGAGAGTTCCTATTTACAAATGGTGGCCACCAGACAAGACAACCTTGTATCACTCAGCCTGCCCTTCATCATCACCAAATTTATTTGAAAGAAAAAAGTTGAAGGACCAGAGAGGAAACAACATCACCAACATTGATGGAATGAATTGAAAATGGAGTCAAAGTTGGATTTTTTTTGCAGCCTAAAAACACAAGTGCAATCAAACAAAATGCACATCATCACACCAAATTGATAAAAAGAGCAAGGAAAATGAAGGTTGCGAAGAGATACATTATTATGTGCTCAAAAAGATCAATGTATGTCTACTTTCATATCTATATCCTCTAAAAGATCAATGCATGTCTACTTTCATATCTATATCCTCTACTAGGGCCAACTATATATGTATACACCTAAATTCCAATCAAGCAGCAACAACAAGAAAGGTAGGAAACAATAAGAGCAAGCTTGCAGCAGGTACAATGATAAAGGAAGCCAAACTTATAGAATCAGAGTTTGTAGGATGGTGGATGGCATCCTCAGAGCCGGACTCTGCAGCATCGGGTGTACAAGTTGACACCAAATCAATCACCAAATCAATTTTTTGAGGCTCTAGAGATCCATCCACGGACTTCGACTCCGCAGACATAGTTGTAGAATCCTTTAAAGACAAGGAATCTTCCAATTGTAGTTGACTCATTCACAACTCTATACCACATTAAAATTCAAAGATTAATGTATTCCAACATTCAATACCAACTGGTGGAGAACTTAGAATGCATACAATCTTCTTGCTATATCTGTATAAATGCCTATATGCAATCATTTGTATATATTGCTACTTGCTGCTTCATGGTTCTTAATAGAAACAATGGAATTTAGAACAACAAGAATAGAAATCCTTAAATACATATATGGGTTCAATTTTTCCTCTATTTAGACATTTTGAAAAACACAAATAAGTAGATATATATATCCATATGTACACATGTATCTATTTATCTATATATACAACAATATATCTGAATGATAACATTTTCCATCTAAACAAATTAAGCACATTAAAGATTACAAAATTTTAAAGATTACAAAACAATCCTTGTTGAACAATAAAATACTCTGCCACAAACAGATTCAAATAGATGAGTGGAAAACAATATCATGAAAGTTATTGATAGTTAAACAGATGAGGGCAGAAGAATATCAGGAAACATGTTAATAGAAGACAACCAATCTATGTAATGACTGCCTTGTAAATTATAGTTCCATAATTTTTTTTGCAATACTTATTCACCAATGAACAACATTTACGAATATCTTTTGTTGAAGAGACAAGACCCACATTGTCATTATCAACTGTAGGCAACTCTTCTATATTTGAAGAATTTTACAATAGTCTGCTATCAAACCAACACCACAATGGCTATTTCAACAAACCAACCCAACCAATATATTTTCCCATACATTTTGTAGTATACTTTCCCATAGACATATATACACATACATATATAGATGTACATTCATACATATACATGTATATATACATACATATATAGATGTACATTCATACATATACATGTATATATACATATTATAGAGAAAAACAAAAGTTCTAATAGGATTATTAGGGAAACAATGAAGAACCACACAAATTAAAATAGGAGGGATTGTATATAGATGGATATGTAGAGGGTTTCTTATCTGTTTGAAGTTTCCAATGTGATTTTCGTCAGCGAAACCGTGAATAGGATTTGTTGTACAATAGTTGTTTCAAAAATTTTGTGTTGCTTTATAGTATTTAATTCCACCCTATGCAAGTCAGATTTTCTGCATAATCTGCAAGGAATTACATTGATTAAGTTGCATTGTCAAAAGAGCTATTGTGGCTACAATTTTCTATTAAACCAGCAGGGACCACGCATCTGAGGCAGTGCTCTGCTACGAAACCAACACAATAATGCCGCTTTCAACAATGCAACCTACTCAATATATTATCCTCACATAACTTTATTTCAAATGGATAACAGAAGGCACAAGCTACCATAATCAAGAGTTCCTTATGGCAGGTGTTGAAACAGATGAGAAAGAAAGAATATATATATATATATATGTATGTATGTATAACACTGCAATAGTTGTTTGAACAATGCAACTTAATCAAAGTATGCTTTGCAACACTACAACATTCAATATTGCATTTACTTCATCGGCCCCCATCAGACAACAATAATAGAATGCATTAACCCCCACATAAGCAAACACTTTACCATTCACCTTCCATGTATCAAGGTCACCACCTCCACAACCACCAAACCATGTACATATATATACATATATATATACACACACATATATATATACATATATATATACATATACATATACATATATATATACACACATGCATACATACATCTACACATACACACACACACATACATATACATATATATATACACATACGTACACATATACATGCATACATACATATATATATATATATACATACATACATATGTAGATATTGTGGTTGCTAAATTTGCAAATACTTCAACTTTGTTGAACATTAGTAATAATGCCAAATTAAATATAGCAAATCAAGCATCCATATGAGATATTGAATCATGCTAAATAATACAAAGAAAGTGATAAAATACCAAAGAGACTAAGCATTCTCAAACCTATCCCATAGTGGATTGGTTCTTCTATGGAAAGAAGCCCTTTCCCAACCCTTGACAAGCTTGATGGTGAAAATGCCTTGAAGATGCTAAGTTATATGATAAACAAGATGCAAATGCTTGAAATTGGATGAGTTGTGGAGAGAGATACTAAGATTGTGGAGATGTGTAGGATTAAAACAATGGAGGAGGTCTCCATTTATAGCCAAGAAGGATAAAAGAATACCAAACATGGAGGATGTGGGAGTAAAGATCCATCAATAGGAAGGCGCCACTTGTCAACTTGTGATAGGTTGAGGAATGAGCACATTTTGGTCAATGTTCCAAAGAGGGGGAGATTTGAAATTTGAATTTGAGAGTTAAATGTTGAGTTTGACCTTTGCAAGAGACATGTAAGAGCTCATAAATGCCTTGTTGGATGTACATGTCAAATTGAGGGGAGATTCAAATTTGGAAGAATATTCTCTTTTTATGCCCTGTTGAAAGAAAATGATGAATTTAATAAATCAATAAATTGATTTATTTATGCAAGTGGGAAAAGCTAGAGGATGTGATGGGTGATTAGATTAATTTAGATGATGTTAGGTGATTTTGACCCATTTGACTTAGATTTAGGGATTTAAATTAAATCAAAGGGAGATGAAAGGTGATTTGAGATTTAATAAAATAAAGGTTTGATTTATTTAATCAAAGAGGGATAATGATAGACTTAAATTAAATAAAGTTAATTTATTCAATTTAAGTGGATGATCCTTAGGAGATTAATCAATTAAACTTGGTTTATTTAATTGACGGGTGAATATGATTATGCATGATGTCAATTTTGTGTGTCTACATTTTTTCCCTCTTTTAAGAAATGTACTTGATGCAATGGTTCAAAGAATAAGCTTGTCGCAATCAAAATTGAAAAAAATTCTAATTTTTTTTTCAGATGCCCCAGCGGAAAGAACACTAGTACATTGTGCCCTCAAGAGATTGAGTGAAAATATTCAATTTGAGGGTTGATCTCATGATAAAGAGGTTCAAGATAGACATATGGATGGTTATGATGATGATGCAAATGAGATGGTTTCAAGATGCTTAGAATAACCAATCTATATTATCCTAAACAACTTAAATGATGATATAATGCATGTGAGATGGATGAGGTGGATGATGTGATATGCTACATGATTATGATATTTATGTATGCTAATGATTTGTGGATGTAATATGGATGCAAGATGGGTGCATCGGTGAAGTTATGTTAGCACAGAGAGAAGAAAGAAGAAATGAGATGATGACAAGAGGATCCAACAAGTCCATGATCTGATGAGACTTTATTAGAGATGATGATGATGATAGATGATGCTTTGCTTATGAAGGATTGGGATTTTAAAAGGGCTACTTACCTTATGTTTAATAACACATGTAGGCAAGATACATCAAGGTATAAAGAACCAAGATGGCATTGTACCTAGTGTGATGGACTTTGACTGGACAAACAGATAGGAGTATTTTTGTTCACACTTGACATACAGAAACCTTGCTAGGATGTACCTAACAAAGAAAGTATTCACCAAGTTATATTACAAGAACGTCCAACAAGCACAACATACAAATGATAATGATCGTTGCCCCATTCCTATCTCTCTAAATCCTTCGTTTGGACATCATCGAGAGGTTATTGGAATGATCGCAATAAGATAAATAAAAAGAAAAGATCAAGTATACAAACAAGCCAATGTTCTTCATACCTTCAACCAAAGGGATGTGTTTTGATAGGATAAGAATCCAAGGTGATATCCAAAATGATGCCAATTGTCGCAATGATATATCCTAGGACATGCATTGTATCAGATGATGATGGTTTGATAAGTTGATTGATAGGCTATTTTTATATGGTTGATTGACATGTCTAAAAATGATCAAGAGTTTGATTTTGCGTTTAACAATTTGTTGCTTCGATCAATTTGTTGCTTCGATTTTTATTTTGTGTTTGAAGTTTTCTTTTTCCAATTGTTGCAGTTGTTTCTCTTTGTGTTGCCAAAGGATGAAGGTGATGATCAGTTTATTATGGATGATTGATTATTTTGAGTGAAAGCGAGATAAGATGGATGGAATTTTTCAAATATTTGGATGTTTTTGGAGTTTTGCAATATTTTGAGGCTGTTTTTGGTATTTTTGGCTTATTTGAATGTTTATGGTTTTTATGAGACTTTATGAATGATTTTTTATTTTTTGTCTCAGGGGCTAATCAAATATGAGCGTTGGCTACGTTTAAGCTGAAAGATGACATAGTTCGGATACCATGTTTTTGATGTTTTCTGACTTTTTGACTTTTTTTGGATTTTTTTTGGACTTTTGCATGATTTTGATGATTTGGATATGGATATGTGTGATGATATCAATGCTCTATTTTGGGATTTTGTTGAGAACCAAGCTAAGGTTGATTTATCTGATTCATGAATCGATGATGATAACATTGTTGAGGATGCACAACAATGCAAGGATAGTGTTAAGCAGCACAAGGATTGGGATGGATATCCTGAGATGATGATGGGTTGATGATGATAAGATTTTTGAGGATACACAAAAATGTAAGGATAGTGTTAAGCAACAAAAGGATTAGGATGGATATCCCAAGATGATGATGGATTGATTGGATTTGATTGATCAGGATTTTGAAGCTTGATTTGGAATAAAATTTGTTTGAATGATTTGATGTGATGATGAAGTGGTAATTAGATGTGACTGATAGTGATTGTTTGGATTGATGTTTGATGAAAGATAAAGCCTAATAAGGAACATATTCTTGTAAAAATATGCCATGGGCTAGTGATTTGGATTTCGGATCACAAATGCTTTGACCAATTTGCTTTCACATTTGCCAAATGTTCAGATTGCCACATAAGTCAGAGGATATAAATCAAGTTTTATTCTCAAAGCAAGATGCATCTATCTACCCCCAGTGTCTAGCAATGTAGGGAATGTCATGGATGGACGCTTGGATAGGTGTATGGCTAGAGGGATATGGATTTTCTTATGATAAGATAAGGTGTTTGAATGAAGGAATGCTTCATTGGATAATGCTTCATGGCTCAAATAATATTGGATAGGATAGGATCAATGAAAATGAACCATGCCAAGATGTTTACCATAAGCAAGTGTAAAGTGTGCACCAAACTTTTATCAAGATCAAAATAACTTGGACAATGGATGCAGATGGATGAAAATGTATTTGATAAATGGTTCAGGGATGAATGGATTTATTATCCAGATAAGATGGATGAAATGTTGGATTTATTATGGATGGGATGAGATGCTTTCTCCTAAAATAGTGCACACAGATGCTCGATTCTACACATGATTCATGTTTTTAAGGTTTTCATCATTGTACCTATCCAAAGTGCCACTGTGGTGGTTTTCACTAGAGGACATTTTTTTTCTTTACTGTTTTCAATCCTTTTTTTGATTTTTATTGGATTTTCATATTTTTTATTTTTTTATATTTTTTTAAAGATTTTAAGCTCATGTTGAACCACCTCATGGTGTCAATGTAGATGCTTCTATCATAATGTGCCATCGATATCTTTTTTGAAGAAGTTTTCTTGCCAAGATACGTGTACTTGAATACAAATTTTGAGATTCTTGATCTGCTTCATCGACACCGGAATCAATAACCTGCTCTTTTTGTGTCATAATGTCAGGAGTAAAGGAATCCTATTTTGAATGAAGATCATCTATGTATCCATCCATATAAAGCATCTCATGGGTAGATGGAGGAGTATGTGTTATATGGATATGATCATCATTTGTGACAGCTTGTATAGACAAGAGAGTGTCCATTAGATCATTGTAGTATCTTGGAGATACAAATTCTTGATCTTGAATGATTTCGGAGTTGCTTTCGTCATGCTTTGGATCAAGTTCTTGACATGGGTCAGTTTCAAAGGATGGATTGCTTAAAAATGGTCCTTGAATATCTTCATTAGGCCTAGGAAGTGGCTTGATATCCTCTTGATCTTTGAGTGGACTTGGATCAAGTGTCGAGTTGAGGATTCCTTCATTATCTGTAACTATGGGGTCAAAGGTGGTCAACATGTCTTGGAAAGGACCATTGCTATACTTTGGTGAAATAGTTTGATCATTCTTTGGAATAAATTTTTGAGATATGTCCTCTAACTCATAAGGCAATGTAGAGACATTTTCAATATGATCATTGGTCGATGGATCGTGCATTATGTCAATAGAATCAAATAATTCTAACACTCCTTGAAATAGATCACTAAAAAGTGGCTGTTGATGTATGACGAATTGGTCATCAGATGAGGTGGAAACCTCTTCAATGTGCTCATTAATGGATGGGTCTTGAACAATTTTTTCAATAATTGCGGCAGAGATATTGTCAATGTCTTCAACCGTAGGGTCAAATGATATTGACATTTCTTGAATTGGATCATTGTAGGGTATTGTTAGTGGATTTTGATCATGATTAAAAAGTGACTCTTGACATATGTTGATTTGATCATTGGATGGTAGACACAACTTCAAGGTGCTCATTGATTGATAGATTTTGATCATTTTTTTCACCAATTGTGGTGGAGAGATTGTCAATGCTATCGTCGGTGATTGAATCTTCATCATTGTCCCCAATAGTTATTATTTTTTGATCAATGAAGTCTTGGATGAGATTTTTGATTCAAATAAAACTTGATGTTGTGTGTCCCTTTGTTTTGTGATAATCACAATGGTGCTCCTCCTTATACCCTGGTGGTTTAACTAGGGGTTCTTGATAGTTCCCATATACAGGGAGCTTGATGATATTTTCTTGTACCAATTGTTGCAGGATTGATTTGATTGGTCTCTCAAGTGGTGTGTATTTGTGTTTGATCCCTTGTGAGATTTTTACTTTAAATTGACCTTGTTGAGATTGATTTTGGAGATGTGGTGATTGATCTTCGAGATGGGGTGATTGGGGTTGTTGATCTTGATAACCAACCTCTTGAAATTGGAGATATTGTTCCTGATGTGGTCGCGGCCACAACTCACTGCTTTGATGACATGGTTCAATCAATGGTAGAGTACATTGATTTTGGAGTAAAAATGTCTTTTGTTTCAAGGCTTCAGTTAGTTTTTCAAGTGAAACAATTTGGTCTAGTAAAAATTGGTCTTGATTTTGATCTTGGCACCCTTGATATAGTTGATTCGCAATTTGTTCAAGTAGATTTGGAATGTACACTTGTGGTGTTTGCATGGGATCATGGAAAAATTAATTTTGGAAGGTGTTTTGACTTGGGATGATGTTTAGATTTCGCATGTGATAGGTTGAAATTGAACATTCTTGTGGTTGGGAATCACATTGCCTTGATTTAATTAACTTTGATTTTTTTCATTTGAAGGCTCATGCTTTGTGTGTTTGGTTCATAGATTTTTAGTTTTGGATTTAAATCTACCATCGGGAAAGGTGTTCCAATCTTTTGACTAGGCATACTCACATTTGTTGTACCATTGAGGTTTGCCAGGGATGATGATCCCATGTACAGATTGTATAAATATGAGTTTTGATAATCAATCGACATTGTAAGGCTTTGAGAGTTTGGTTGGTTTAGACCGCTCATGATGTATGGACCAAGTTTATATTACACGTTTTTCTTGTGTTGAGGTCTAGTTTGGACTGTGAAGTAAGGACCAATTTTCAACAATGTGGGAGGTGAACCTCTAATTCTTTGGGTTAATCTAAACTCTAGGTACAAAAAATAAAGTCTAAGATTTTAAGGATCAAAATGATGGTGATGAGATATGAAAGATGGATGATTGGTGAATGATTGGAACTCTTAGGAAACCTTGAAGAGGATACTAATATTTAGGACTTGGATTGATGTTTTGATTTGATTTGAGATTGGTTTGATTTGATTTGGATAGTGAACTCATAAGATCTAAGGGGTTGGATGTTGTCCTAGAGTAAATTTTTCCACAAGATGTTAATTTGACTAAATGTGTAAAGAAGGATTCATCTAGACACACCTAACCAAATAAGATGATTTTGATTTGATTTGATTTTGGATTTTTGATAGTGAACTCATAAACCGCAAGATGTTGGATGTTATCGAGGGATAGACTTGTTCAAAAAGACCAATAATTTTGACTAAATATGTGGAGTAGGATTCATCTACACACATCTAAACAAATGAAATGATTTTGATTTGGTTCAAATGATTTGCCCAAAGTTTAGCATGAGGGATTTTTTCAAGATTTCCAAGAATTGTTTGAGGTGATTTTGATTTTCATCCTAAGAGACTTAGAGAGACTTTGTTTACTAGACCAAGATATTTAAGAACACACTTTTCTATAAGAGTAGTTCAAACCAATAGACCAATGTTTGCTCGAAAAATGATAAAAAAGATAAACAAGCACATGTGTGGGGTTCAATTTGGGTTAATCTTGGTTAATGACTTGCTTTTACCACAAACACACTTCTTGCTTAGTTTTCAAACTGAACATCTATGTCTCAATTCCTTTCCATTCCACAAGGTTCAATATGTGAAAATCAAGGTTTCAAGAGCATAGTTTCCTATTGTTGACTTTGGAATGAAAAGATCAATATGTAGGTCTCAGTGTTTAGAAGCCTTTTAGGGATAAGAACCCCTAGGGACAAGTAGTAACATGTGGACTTTTCAAAGGTATTTGTTCCTCTCAAAGAGTTTGAAATTTTGATGATTTGTTGAATGTTGGTTTCGATATTTTGGATCCAAGGACTGTATTTTCAAACTGACTCACAAGCAATATAACATCCTAGCTCAATTGGTACATTTTTCTTGGTGGGATTGCCTCATGCCCTTTGTAGTAGAAGAGATGATTTTACATGCAACCAAGGAGAGAGTATAAAGGTATGTTAAGAATGAAGTCTTAACCTCTATACTTTAACCAAGATCAAACATGGCAAGTAACTTCTTGTAATCTATGTTCCAATGCACAACTTTGATAAACTCATTGGATGGACTAGTTGGCTACTACAAACAAGATTCTTAATGACGAGACATCGGGGACATGGCACCTTGCGAGCATCCAACAAGCCACTAAAAGCTTTAATCAATCCTACTAGGGGCGCTTATAGTTTTTACGGTAGTACCCCATTCTGAAAGACACTGTATGGCTAAGGCCTACATACCATGACAACTTGACAATTTAGTCTTATCCATTTATATACTGGCCCGAATGAAAAACCGGTTGGAGTCACCTTCGAGTTCTCCTTTCGGATGTGTCTCTTAGGTAGGCCCCTCTAAAGGTAAACAACAATGAGCAAGCACATCCGTAGTTTGATCATCCTTCCTTTAGAAACAAAGGGAGAACTCACACGATATACCTAACTCACACTCGCAAGCTTTGTTCAATTTTAGTTCCAAAAATGAAGTGTGGAGGCAATATTTTATGCAACTTAATGTCATCAAAAATACTTTTGATTCTCAAGATCGCCGTGAAGCGCGAGAGAAGTGCATATGCCTTTTTAAATGAGATTCTTTTGCGAAAAAGATCACAAAGCATAAAAGATACATGTTCGTTTTAACCTTTTAAAGCTATTGTGAGTTCTTTTTAAAGTACCAAACTTGAGTGCGAGGTTGTTTGTTCAACTTTTAGCCCAAAAGTAAAGACTAGTTAGTTTCTATCATTTAATTTTATACCAACTTTGAAAAGATCAAAACAATGATTGATTTTAAACCCAAATTGGAAGTGAGTTGTCCCAAAATAGAAAACAAAAGTGGAAAAATGGATGCTTCAAGTTATTACAATAAGCATTTAAAAATGCTAAGTTTAATTCCCACTTTTTGAACTTAAATCTACTTATTATGTTCTTGGATCTTTCACCTTGTTACTTCATCATCTTCATGAAGTCTGCATATCAATTATCGACATATTCAATAAAAAATTAAGAAAATGGATTACTCCAAGAAAATAAATGTTAAAAATTGACAATTTGGTAATTCTGCCCTCATAAATTCACTCCACTTCCAACTAGAGATATTTCAAAAAGCTAAGCTACTCTACAATGATACGTGGCTTTTTGATCCTTTTATCCTTGCATTGAAGGAACTCGATCCAAGATTCATGATGACAACAGTGGCAGGTGGTGAAACAATTGTCTAGTACTTAGACTACTAGAGACCTGAGATATTTGGTGAAGAGAATTGGTGATGTCAAGTCCTCAAGCCGCAAACCTTCTTGCATGCATTCAAATCCTCTAAAGCTCGAACCACCAAAGTTTTGAGTTGTTGTCATAGTGGGAATGTCTCTACAAATAATTAATATTCAACAACATAGCTTTGCAGAGATACAAAGATAATGGAAATTATTGTGATGTTAGTCAATAAAAATGATGATAATAATATAGTGCACAAATTACTCTATCTATTTATCACTGTGACTTGTGATCTTGCAGTAAGTAATATCATCTTTGTGAATGAAATAACATTGTTATCGCTGTGAACAAAAATAAGTGTAGAAACAAAGGCTTGAATTGATATTATAGGTGCCAATAAATGATATGTCAAGAAAAACACAACCTAAGAAAATTTGAAAAAAAGCCACTTCGTTCAATGTCCGTCTACTTAAACTTACTGCCAGTACCCTGCAAGCTCCAAAAAGAAAAACATTAAAATAGGGGCGGAAGATATCTTGCTGACATTATGCAAGCTACAACCTGAACAAAAAGTTATGCTATTAAAAGATGTTTATATCATTGAAAATTATAGCCAAGATCCTAATACAACACGCATCTTTAATATTGACAAGCATGAATCATTGTTTCAAAGTAAGGCAATGAAAATTAAATTGATAAGGGAAGATTATCATGGTGGGGCCAAGTCTTATTGATAAAATTAATAAAATACATACTATAAAAAAAAATGTTTCCTTTTCCACCAGTATTTTCCAAATGGCTAGAGATAAGTATGCAAGACTTAAGCCTTCACAGCCCACATTCACCACTTTCATTAACTCACTTGTACCGATAGGGTGGCGTATTAGAGAAGAGGTTGTCGAGAAATCTCTTAAACATGTACATTGATACCTTATGTATTTTGCAGCGTGATTACTCATGGAATTGACTGCACATTTAATACTTCCACTTGCAAGGGCGTCTCTAGTAAAAAACAAATTGTAGTGTTCCAACATCATATGTGAAAACATTATTACTGCCTATGACTCAACCATAATAGACCCGACAAAGCTAAAGACTTGCAGTTGATCCTGATTGCTATTGACGGTGACATTGAATACCACCATTTACATAAAGAGATGTAGATAGGCTACTAGTTAGACATTAACATCCACATATGGCAATTGAATGGTTTTAGCGCATGGGAGCTTGCCAAGTTAATAAGCCCACAAAGAAAGCCACATAATGGTTATAAATCTTATTGTTTGTGGATCAGTAGTTTGGTGTGTAGATGAAATGATAATATGCTGCTATGTAAGAGGCAAAGAATTGAGCAGAATGAGAAATAAAAATATACGCTTGCTTGTGGAAGAAGAAACAAACATCTAATAGATAATGTCATAGTGTTATTGGTCAAATCATTCTTTTAGAAGCTAACATACCTAGCGATAAATGAATTTGTAGGTTGTTGTAGTTATACCTGTTGTGTATCAGTGAACAAAGATTTGTAAGGGGATTGAGAACCCTTAAAGTTTCGCATGACATTGACCATCTTGTTGTTTTCACCTGGCATCATGCATCATTATATTAGTTATTGTTTGTACTCCTTTATTTCCCTGACCTGCAACGAGCAGATTACTGATGGTGGCACCTATTTGGCTTCCTGCTTTAATTTCTTGCCCCTTCACCAGCGCTCTTAGCACCTTAATGATTCCCCTAGTGTGGTTTCTGCTGCTCTTCCTTGTGGTTGGCCAAATCTATAGATGCTAGTGGAGATAAGGGTGCTATGACTGTTGCGCCAATAGTGACCAGACCTGCACTAAGAAATGAATATAGATCTAGAAAGAAACAACCAAAGTGATTTATTCATGTAGAACATGGACTTTTAGGATATCAAGGAAAGGATGGAAGCAATGACAATGATGAACATCAGATAAAGCATTTCAAAATGACATCCCTGACATGGACTTTGGTACAATATAAATTTGAACAAGATTGTAGATAATCAATGCAAAAATATGTTGAAGTGCTTCCTCTCTTTTTCTACTTAAAATTTACCACAAAATGTATTAAAATAATACCGCAAAAATAAAAATCACTATGCCAAATGATTACACCATCAAAAAAACTTGGATGAATCCGCTAAATATAGGAATGATCGGCTAAAATAGCACAAAGGCTAAAAGAAGGCACACAGGCCAAGGCTCTCAACAGAAGTGTTGAAAAATATTAAAAGAACTTTGATGGCCTTTTAAGGTTGAATGTCAGAGGAGAGAGGTTGGGATCATGAGCTTCACCGACCCTCTCAAGAGGGAGTCATGGCCTGTGCAAGGCTCCCAAGTGTACCATCTAAATAAAAGTTTGGAACTAGCTTGAAAAAAATAGCTAATTCATTAACTGAGATCAATGGAATTCAACCATTGCACTTAAAATAAGCCTTGCCTAAAGCGTGGATTAACCAACTAAATAAAAATCTGCACCTCATAATATCAGTCAAATCTATACTCCTACCTGGCATGAAAATATTTGGAACTTCGATTTCTTGATCTCGTACTTTTTAGTAATTTTTTTTTTTTGAAATTGCATACAAATCAAAGAAAA
>VDFB02321084.1:0-30711 GCA_007258455.2 Sequoia sempervirens
CCTAGGTTCTTGATTGAGGTGTTGCCTGCTCTCTCCAAGGCATGTAGATCAAACACCGGCTTGATATGATGCAAGTCTGTCTCAGCAGTTTTGATGTAATCGTGATAGAGAGCTGATCCAGTCTTGAAAACATTGGGAGTGTACTCCATTTCAGAAAACTCGAAGAATGACTGTAAACTCGCCTTGATTCTGACAAGTTCTGAGCAACTTCTATTTTTAGAATGCTGATTTTTGTGCTCCAATGGACAAATTTTTGAGAAATTTTATGAGATATGGGTTTTGTTCAGAATTCCGATGCAAGACAACCCAGATCGTCCGTTTTTGAAAATTTTGAATTTTGCCTGAAAAAGCAGCAAACCCTAATTTCTTCAAATTTTCACCGAAAAAGCTGGCACCTGGGTTTTGTTCAGAACAAGATTAGAAATGGACCCAGTTGATTAGATTTGCAAAACCCGGATGGTTGATCGAAAAAGCAGCCAACCCTAAGTTTTGAAATTTTCTTGAAAAAAGCTGTGATATGGGTTTTCTTCAGAAGACTGATTGGAAAGGACCCAAATGGTTGAAATTTGAATGCACTGAGGTTTTTATTGACATGCAAAATAAAAGCACTTGCTGCAACTTGATGAAGTTCTTGAAAAATTCTTCAGAAGATTAAGGCAAAAAGACCCAGATGATTGAAAAATGGAATGCTTTGGCCTTTTGCTTGAAAAATTCAATCTTCTGGATGAAAAAGCTTGAAAAAGCAAGGGTTTATGCTTGCTGATTTGAAAAATCTGATGCAAAACCAGCGAAGATGGATTCTTGAATCACAAAAATTCTTCGAACTTGCTGCTCCAACTTTCTCCTCTGGATGCTACCTGCAAAAATAATGAAAAATACATGAAAGAATGATGATAAATAGACTTTAGGGCTTTGGATTAGGTTTTGCTTTCTTTGCTTTTATTTCCAAAACCCTAAAACTCAGCTTCATTGAACTTGGACGCCATCCTTCACTTGGTAATTTTGAAACTTTTTGAAAATCTCAAAAATTTCTCTAAGGCATGAAAAATTGGGCGCCCTTCTTCACCTGGGACGCCCACTTCCTCCAGTGTTAGTTTATTTTTTGATATTTTCAACTTTTCACCATTTTGACATGCTACTTCGCCTCTAATTTCCCGTTGGCAGATTGATCCGATGCCAAGGCGGTGAAGGGTTTTCAGGCCCGGAGCTTGACTGATTCTGAGAAAGATGTTTGTTGGCGTTTAAATTCGCACCTCTGGAATGCGGATTTGAAAACGGACAGCTATGCACAGATAAACTGCTCTTCAAATTAGGAGGGGAAGCTCCCTCTTGCTAATGGTATTCAAGAAAGTAAACTAAAACTAAGTTTCCTATCTTTTTGATCAGCTAGAGCACAAGGTTTATAAAACACAAACGCTGCAGCTGAGATTTTCTGAGTTTAAGAATTTCAACTACGACTAACTTAAGCTAGAGACATTTCTAACTTCTCAAGTAATACGCAGAGCAAGAGAAATTAGAAATGGACAAGAATGATTCTCTGACAAAGTGCTTCAATAAACTCTTTCCCAACAAACATCTACACAATTCAATATAAGCTGAAATCGAGATCATAAAAGCATAACACAAATAACGGAAATCTGAGATTTTGGACCAAGGCAAAGGAGGCTCATGATTTTATTACTCAAACTTCTGGAACAAAGCTCACTTCTAACATGCCCGGAACAAGAAATTGCAGCTAAAGAGGCTTGCAATCTTGCTCTTACACAATAGAAACAGCAATCACACTAACTCCTTGTTGGCTAAAGAGGCTCAACAATTTGCTTATCACAACACAAAGTGAACTGACACTGAATAACAACTTACTGGCTAAAAGAGACTCAGCAGTTTGTTATCGCAATAACCGTTAAAAAAATTAAATGAGCAAAGGCTCTTATTTATAGACAAGCAGAGGAGTAGGGAACCCTAAAATCTCCTTGCTTTCACAATCTAGGGCTTGCTCAGCAAGCAAGCTTTATTACTAAATCTAGAAAGAAGATAACATCTAAAACCCTAGAAAGCAGAAAAAACGGGAAACGCCAACTATTACATCTTATCTTCTTTCTCTTCTCAAAGAATGGATAAGGATTATTCCAAGAATAGAAAGAAAGTGGGAAAGAAAGCTTCTAGAAGAAAGCTGCTTTAAAGCTCGATCTCATCCGCTAGAAATTGGAAATTGTGTCCCGGTTCGGTGCATCTATGCCAACTAAGGCAATATTCTGATTCTCCAAGATCTCTTCGCCCCTAGAGGATCTTTCACTTCTTCAACTGTTTTATGAGTTCTATTCTCGCAAACATCGCTGCCCAAAAAGATAACTTATTGATAACTTGGCGGCTCTGCAACTTTATGCTTTTGACACTTCGCTTGATTACCATCAGAAGATTATTGCAACACTCTTTTCCGATACCTTTCCTCTTTCTCATATCACACCTTCTCTCGTTCTTCAGCTGAGATGATGAAGTTTTAACATAGTGCTGATTTGGTCTTAAACTTGAGGGGAGTGTACTCCATATTGAAAACCTTGAAGAATGACTGTAAACTCGCCTATGTTCAGACAAGTCTTGAGCAACTTTCTATTTTTAGAATGCTGGTTTTTTAGCCTTCAAACGGACAAATTTTTGGAAATTTTTCTGAGATATGGGTTTTGCTCAGAATTTCGTTGCAAGACAACCCAGATCGTCCGTTTTTGAAAATCTTGAATTTTGACTGAAAAAGCAGCAAACCCTAATTTCTTCAATTTTTTACCGAAAAAGCTGGCACCTGGGTTTTGTTCAGAATACAATTAGAAATGGACCCAGTTGATCAGATATGAAAAACACTGACGTTTGATCGAAAAAGCAGCCAACCCTAGGTTTTGAAATTTTCTTGAAAAAAGCTGTGATATGGGTTTTCTTCAGAAGACTGATTGGAAAGGACCCAGATGGTTGAAATTTGAAAGCACTGAGGTTTTCCCTGACATGCAAAAATAAAAGCACTGCTGCAACTTGATGAAGTTCTTGAAAATTTCCTTCAGAAGATTGAAGAGAAAAGACCCAGATGATTGAAAAATGGAATGCCTTGGTCTTCTTCTTGAAAAGTTTGATCTTCTGGATGAAAAAGCTTGAAAAAGCAAGGGTTTATGTTGCTGGTCTGAAAAATATGATGAAAAACCAGCAAGCTACGTTCTTGAATCTTGAAAAATTTCTTCAAACTTGCTGCTCCAACTTTCTCCCTTGAAGGCTACCTGCAAAAATAATGAAAATAACATAAAAGAAAGATGTTAAATAGGCTTAGGGTTTTGTTTTTGCTTTGCTTCCTTTTGCTTTTATCTCCAAAACCCTAAATTTGAACTTGGACGCCTCTTTCTTCTCTTGTAATCTTGAAAATTTCGAAAATCTTGAAATTTTCTCTAAGGCATGAAAAGTTGGGCGCCATTCTCCAAGAGGGGCACTCAACTTCACCAGTGTTAGTCAAAATTTTGCTATTTTCAATTTCTTCATTTCCTTGTGATCTTCTGATGAAATCTTGATTTCGGGAGCTACGTTGATCTGATTGATTGGTTGACAGGTTCACTAGATAGCTCGTCTGAAATTGATGAAGTGATCTTAGATGCTTTGTTGACAAATTCTATCATCTCAGTGCTCAAAACCTTGGGCGCCCTTTCTCTCCAGGGGCGCCCATGTTTACCAGACTTAGAATTTTATTTTCTTCATCTTTGCTCTTTTTCAAATGATCTCGTCAGATCTGGAGTTCTAGGCGTCGGATTGACTGATGGCTGGGCTCGTTACGAAGCTGACAAAGAATGAGGAGGGGTCTTCTGGGAGAGATTTTTCCAAAAAGTGAATTTTAACCCTTCAAAAGTTTGGGCGCCCATCTTGACTGGGGGCGCCCACTTTGTCAACACTTAGTTTATTTTTCATTTTTTTGTGTTTTGCTTCTGGATCTTTGTTCTAAGCTCTCGTCAGACTCCCTGTTCGGTGCTTTGTATCTGGCGACTGCGACCTCCGATAGGCGTGCTGAATATCTCGTTGGAAAGCTGGATCAATTGTGAAGAGATCTCGTTAGACACTCGTCTGCAAATTCATTTGTTGGGACCCTTGAAAACTTGGGCGCCCTTCTTCACCAGGGGCGCCCACTTCCTCCAGACTTAGCCATTTTTACTGATTTTCATCTGCGAGTCTGAAACCTTCATTCTGTACCTTCGTCTTCGATCTGAATCTGCAGAATGTTAAACAGTCGGACGTGCTGACAAAGACAGGCATCGCGAAGCTGGCAGGATACTGAAAAGATCAAACATATTCTTGAACCCTAACAGCTGAATTAGGCCCTTCAAAAAGCTGGGCGCCCTTCTTCACCAGGGGCGCCCAAAATCTGAACACTTAGTCAAATTTTGATATTTTTCATTTCCTCTCGTTCTGACATCAGTTTGGATCTCCCCTGTTCGTCGCTGAATTCCGGATGAATGAGTAATCTGATAACTACACCGCTGAATTCGTTGCGAAGCTGATAGAGAATTGAACAACATTGACTGGAGGTGCAAACCCTAATTCTGACATTTGATGCCCTAAAAAGATGGGCGCCTTTCTTCAATAGGGGCGCCCAAACTCAGCAGTGTTAGAAAATTTTCATGAATTTCCAATTTTCTTTCTCGTTCTTCGTGCATGTTCATCATCTCACCTCCTGCCGAAAGTTTGAATGCTAAAATTGACGCCTGGCAGTCAGATGACCTCCATTGATGACCTCGAAGCTCCAGATATGCTTCTGAAAAAGCAAAATAGACCCAGTAGGGCAAAACTGATTATTTTAAGATTCTGACTGCACCAGCCTGATATGGACGTATTTTGAGCCAATCAAAATCAGTTTGGACCTTGGCGGACAAACTTTCTATTTTTAGAAAGTTTTGCCAGTATCTATTTCCCAAGAAACCCAGAAAAACCCAGAAAACGTTACTATTTCGAGAAAATTTCTAAAAATAGCAGTTTTCCTAAATTTTAGTGATGAAAAACTGAGATCTGGGTTTTGTAGGTTAAGCTGTTCTTAGCAGACCCAGATCGTCAGAAGTTGAAAATTTTGTGTTTTGACCCCTCATGCAAGACGTGCACACCCAAATTCTGACCTTTTTGACTAATTTGACAAGACTTTTACTCATTTCTTCAAAATGTCTAAGTATAACAAAAATTTTAATTTTGGGGTACAACAATGTTCTGGAGGCACCTCTGGCAAAATCCTTCATTTCGACCTCTGAAATCATGGGTGCCTTTTCTTTCTAGGGTCGCCCATTTTGTCCAGAGTTAGCCATTTTTCTGATCTTCAAATTTCTTCATTAGCTACTCTTCTACAGATGATCTTGTCGAATCTAGAGCTCCGGGCGTCGGATTGACTGATGGTTATGCTCATCGCGGAGCTGATGAAGAATAAGGAGGTGTCTTCTGGAAGAGATTTTGCTAGACAATGAATTTTATGCCCTCAAAAGTTTGGGCGCCCATCTTGGCTGGGGGCGCCCATGTTTACTAGACTTGGCTTATTTTTCACCGTTTTTGTGTCTGCTTCTGAACTTTGAAATTCAACTCTTATCAGACTCTCTGTTCGGCTTCTTGTATCTGACGACTGTGACCTTCGATAGACGCGTTGGATATCTCGTTGGAGAGCTGGATCAACTGCGAAGAAATCACGTTAGACATACTTCTCTGAATTTATCTGTTAGAGCCCCTGAAAACTTGGGCGCCCTTTTTCACTAGGGGCGCCCACTTTCACCAGACTTAGCCATTTTTACTAATTTTCATCTTCGAGTTTGAAATCTTCATTTTGTACCTTTGTCTTTGATATGAATCTGCCGGAGATTGGGCAGTCGGATGATCTGACGAAGGCAGGCATGTCGAAGCTAATTGAACACTGAAGAGACTGAGCACTTTGACAAACCCTAATTGTTGGATTTGCCCCTTCAAAAAGTTGGGCGCCCTTCTTCACCAGGGGTGCCCATTTTATCCACACTTAGTCATTTTTTGATATTTTCTTTTCTCTTTTGACATCAGTCTGGAATCTCCCTGTTCAGCTTTGTATTCTGGATGACTGGATCGCCTGATGATTATTGCGCCGTTGAATTCGTTGCGGAGCTGACAGAGAACTGAGCAAGTTTGACTGGAGACACAAACCCTAATTTTGACATTTGATGCCCTAAAAAGATGGCGCCTTCTTCACCTGGGGCGCCCAAGTCCTGGCAGTGTTAGAAAATTTTCATCATCTTTCATTTTCCTTGTTCTTCGCGCATGTTCATCATTTCACCTTTTGTTGAATGTTCTGAATGCTGAACCTGACGCCTTACACCGACTGACCTCCATTGATGACCTCGAGCTCCAGATATGCTTCTGAAAAAGTAGAATAGACTCACTAGGGAAAAACTGATTATTTTTAGATTCTGACTGCACCAGCCTGATATAGACGTATTTTGAGCCAATCAAAATCAGTTTGGACCTGTTGGACCAACTTTCTATTTTTAGAAAGTTTTGCCAGATCCATTTCCAAAGAAACCCAGAAAAACCCAGAAAACGTTACTAATTTTAGAAAATTTCTAAAAATAGCAGTTTTCCTAAAATTTAGGGATGAAAAACTAAGATCTGGGTTTTGTAGATTAAGCTGCTGTTAGCATACCCAAATTGTCAGGTTTTGGAAATTTTGAGTTTTTACCCCTCATGCAAGACATGCACACCCAAATTCTGACCTTTTTGACTGATTTAGCAAGACTTTTACTCATTTCTTCAAAATGTCTAAGTGTAACAAAAATTTAAATTTTGGGGTACAACAACATGTTTCCATTGATTTGTGCAGGGATGTAAACAGGAGATGGTTCTCTATTAAAACCCATCGGCAGGTCCTGCGAGGTGAAGGTTATACCTGGACCACTACTCGTAGGCTGCACAAAGTGGATAGGTAGATGTAAGAAGGAGGCCATCACACACACTAAACAATATTCCCACAAAGCCCCCCAAAGGTTCACAATTGGACAGTGAACCAATTAAGGCTTTGTTTCACAACGCTTATAGGACCTTCCAACTACGCCTACTAGGGGTCGTAGGTTGGGTTGTAAGGCTAAGCACCTCACAACACTCACACCTACAATGCTGCTAGAGCACAAGGAAAGGATCCTTCAACACTTCTAAATGGAACCAAAATGGTTCATGTCGGATTCACCAAAAAATTAGGAGAGGGGGACCGACCGCAACTAGGCTTCAGATCACAGAGAGCTGAGAGCGGAGGGCTGCCCTAACTTACCTCACTGTAACAAATGTTTTGGGATAAGGATCGAGAATGAAGAGCACTCTCAAGTGCTTTTGTCACTCTGCAAACCTGAAAATCTGGTTGAAGCTAGACGAGCATGTTTTTGCAATCCGAACTGTACCTCAGAAAACTCTCTATTCGAGGACAGCAATGCAGGTTTGGGATGACAGTGCGGTGCGCTGGCGTCTCTTTGGGCGCGGTGGCGTCCGTACAGTCAGAAAACGTGAAATTCGGTAAGAAAAAGACTAGAAACCTACTAAAAACCTAGCTAATTCATTTTAACAAAAAGAACATAATGATAAAGTATGAAAAGTAACACGGAAATGATAAAGCAAATAGATGGAAATTAGGGTGATGATTATTAACCCACAAAAGCGCCAGTTCGCCAGCGAGCTCCATGCACACGTTCACCTACACACTAGCAAGAAGGGGAAAATTGTTGGGGCTGTATAGGGGTTTGCCTCAGTCAAACCCTCGTTTTGGTGTTTCCACCTCCACAGACAGCTAGGAAAAGAATGGAGTAGAAAAGTATGATAAAGAAGATAGAAGAAAATGCACTGAACACTACAAAAGACGAAAGCTGCTCTATCAAATCACAAAAGAGAGGAATGAAGCATTACCACCTCCACCCAAAGGCTCTCAAGGCCAATGAAGGGAGAATGCAAGCAACGAACTTGGCAAAGTCACCATAGCCGCAATGGTAATGAAGGGAGGTCTCGCAAGACTCCAAGCTTGCAACTTCTATGGCTGCCTCACATGTACAAAAGTGAAGTTGATGGAGTGACCAATTGCTGCAATGCTTAAGTTGAGTTGTGAAAATGGTGTGCTAGAATGCTTAAGAGATTGAATGAGGATTGCTTGGGAGATCGAATGTGAATGAAAAAAGGTTGAAGTCATAGTGAATAGAATGGATTTGAAGGCCTAAAGGAGCCGTTTTAGGTCGGTTGGTCGCACAAAGGCATTACAATTCGACCCCAATCAAGTGTGTAACGTCCTTGCGGACTCCAAAGGAAGGAATCTATTAGGGACGACAACTCGCCACATAGACATCTGTGTGCTGCGCTCGCGTCCCTGACAAAAATTCCCTCACCGATGCACAAAACACATGCCAAGTGGATGGAAGGCGTGTGGGTGATGTGGAATTTCGCCTTCAAATTTGATTTTCTAAGGTGAGGGTATGCAAAAGGGGAATTTAGACAAGGGGTGCAAATTCGCTCCTATACAGGTTCCCACTACAAGACTGAAGGAAAATTGAGTGTGGATTATTTGGGAATTAGTGAATGCCACTAAATAAATAAATCTGAATTATATGAATGCGCATAAGTAGCAAAATATGATAAATTTGTATGATTGTTGGGTGATTGTAATGAAATTCAATAACAAATTGACTGTACACATTAACAATTATATTTCCCACAATATCGTGTCCCAAGTAATCATTAGGAACAGTGAAAAAATAACCTCCAATGGAAGATTGTAACTGTACGTTTATGAGATCGAAATGGACGTGAGAGAACATATGCGATACCATGAACTATTTCTGAAAGGGAAGATTATGTAGTATTGCTATGCAATGAACATACGTATAGCAAATCAATACATCATAGAGATTAAGATACACTTTGATATAAAATATTTTGGTGGTGGGTGAATTATTCTCATTGAATATGTGGGGCGAGCCATAATATCAACTGAATGCTAATAGCGCTATTTACATCCATCCCCAGTGCTCGCCAAATTCAAGTTTTCTGTTCACCAACAAATCGAGAGATGATAGATGCAGTGACATGAATACAGGTGACCATAACATCTTGGATCTAAAACTCAAGCTATGCCTCAGCCTATGGTTCATACTGAAACTCGAGCATGGGTGCCTTTCTCAGCTATGCTGGCAACTGGCAAGCTTTCTAATGAAATGCATGTAAAAAAACAGCTACTTTAGAGGAAGACTGTCTAATTCAAATGGAAGAGTAGATAACTAAGAGAGTGTTATTCATGAACTAGAAGCAAAATAGCTAGGAACCTCAAGGCCTAATGGCACCCAATAAGTCATCTCCTGATAAGGAGTTTGGATAGCCTTGTTGCTATGTGAAGAGTATAACTCTGCCATAATTGCTGTTAAGGCCTTGCAAATGTATAGTGATGACAAGAATGAGGGAGAAGCTAATGATGTGCATCTCACTACAAAAGTCAAATCACAGAACCTGATATCTTTCTATGCATTACAGGAATCTTGAGAGGAACCAATTGGGCCTACATAATCACCTTCATCCCAATGACATGCATTTAGCCTAGAATGTTCTTTACAGCTTATGAACTTTCATGGAATGCTGATGTTTCAAATTCCAAAATATTTGATCATAAATTTCAGAGCCTAGGGTGATCATTAGAGGTCACACCTTTGATAATACCTTTTCATAACCATTACAATATGTATCTAAAATGCCTTTAGATATCTTAAGCATAATCAGGGTAGTTGGTCATAACTCATCTATTTGAGTATTCACTAAACTGCCTACACTATCTACATTATTTACTAATTGTTACAATGATGATTTAGTTTCCATTGGTGCCAATCTAAGTTGCTGGTTCTGTTATGAGATCAGGTACAGGCACGGGGTTTTAAGATGTTGGTACAACAATTTTTTTGGGTAAAGTACGTTTGGGTTTGGAGATGATTTTGGCAAATTCTTTTGTTTTGATCATGGCAAACCCTTTGAAGATGTTTGGAACTTTGACAATTTTTCTTATTGACCCCTTTAATCCGAGAAAGCCGTTTTGGGATTCTTGTTGTACTCAAACCAAATTTTTTGCTTCATCAAGGCATTTTGCATAGAATAGTCTAAACGTTGCTAAATGATGTAAAATACAGTTTTGGGCAATATCAAGCATGGAGTTTTTGTCAATATTTTGTCAGTCAAAGTCAGTTTTATTGAACAGAACTTGAAGCAGAGACTCAGATTGGAGCTTTTCACGATGGAGGAGCATCTCACGATGGCGTTTCACATTGCACATGATGATTTCAGTGATTGAAACGGAGTTTTTAATGGTCAATTTATGAAGATTTCTCAGAGGAAAGGCAAAAGCGCAACTATAGCCCAGGGGCGCCCAACTTTTTGAAGGTCAAGATCTTGTTGAAGACGCTCATGCATACAGTCAATCTCTTCGGAATTGGTCTGGCTATCCGATGAGCTATCCAGCAAGCATTCCGAGACCCGTAACTCCGGCAAATAGCAACAAAGTTGAAGTTCCCAAAGTTCCAGATAGGAGAAATTTGTCTTTTTCAGGCAAAAGCGCAACTATAGCTTGAGGGCGCCCATCTTAAAGAGGGGGTAAATCTTGGCATTTTCGATAGCGGATATAGTTAATCTGTTCACGACTAGTCTGCTTGTTCAACGAGATATCAAACGCAGTCATCCGAATCCCAGAGCTCCGGCAGCCGTCGTCTGAAGATCAACTTATAATGGAGTTTTCACGTTTCTGAGCTTCTCCATTGGTTCCCAGTGCAACTACAGCTCAGGGGCGCTGGTTTAAAGGACCCTTCAGATGGTGAAATTTGCAGACGATGTTTTCCTGACATCAGTACTACTCTAGCTCAGCTCCGCGATGTATCATCCAGCTTGTCGATCCGACGTTCCAGGTGATCGTGGCAGAGGTTCTACCAAGCACGTAATTTCACGGGCGGACCAACATAAAGTTTTTAGTGTATTTCTACAGTCCAGAGGCACCTAGCCTTTAGGCCTGTCAGATGAGGTCGTTCGCTCTCGAAGTCAACATAGGTACTGAAGACAAGCCTCTGTTTGTGAATTTGGGCAAATGTTGTACTCCTGAAGAAACTGAGAGGTTTATCGCCTTGTTCAAGCAGTACAAGGATGTTTTTGCCTGGTCATATGAAGATTTAAAGGTCTTCACACCCATTGAATTGTCTCATACAATTCCACTGAAATCTGAAGTCAAGCCTTTCAGGCAGAAACAAAGACATTATAATCCGCGAATTCAAGATACTATCTACGCGGAAATTCAGAAGATGGTGGACTCGAGGATAATTTTTCCTATTCATCATTCCACCTGGGTGTCAAATATCGTTCTTGTGCGCAAAAAGAATGGAGAAATCAGAATTTGCGTTGATTTCAGGAATTTGAATCAATCGTCCTTAAAGGACAATTATCCCTTACCTATCATGGAGCATACATTGCAGACAGTTACCGGATCAGAAATACTATCACTTCTTGATGGTTTTTCTGGCTACAATCAGATTGCAGTGGCTGAGGAGGATCAAATCAAGACAGCTTTCACCACGCTGTGGGGAACGTTTGCTTATGAGAGGATGCCTTTTGGCCTTATCAACGCTGGTGCTACTTTTCAGAGAGCCATGGATTTAGTGTTTGGGGATCTTAGGAATAAGATCATAGTCGTCTATCTTGATGACTTAACCGTTTTTTCAGATAAACGGAGTGATCACTTTTCACACCTTGTGAAAGTGTTCGAGAGATGTAGGTATCATAAAATATCTTTGAATCTGAAGAAGACAATTTTTGCGGTGACGGAGGGCAAGTTACTTGGTCATATCGTTTCCAAAGAAGGTACCAGAATAGATCCGAATCGGGTGGATTCAATCAGAAACCTATCTCTCCCTACAAGCAAAACGCAGGTGCACTCCTTTTTCGGTAAAGTTAACTTTATCCGAAGGTTCGTACCTGATTTCTCAGAGCTGACAAAGGAGATTTCAGCAATGATGAAGAAGACGTCTACTTTTGTGTGGACGAACGAAGGCAAAGAGGCCTTTATTAAAATCAAAGAAGCTATTGCTAATGCACCAGTGTTAGTTCGGTCTAACTTTCAGAAGGATTTTATTCTTTATTGTTACGCGTGAGAACATTCATTGTCTGCCATTCTGACACAGAAGCTCAGCGAGGAAGGAGAATCTACTATTGCTTTTATGAGTGCTAATTTCAAAGATGCTGAGATGCGTTATTCCCAGATCGAGAAGAACGCTTATGCTATCGTCAGAGCTGTCAAGAATTTCAGATTTTATCTTTTGAATTCACATACAATGGTGTATGTCACCGATCCAACAGTCAAAAGTGTGCTTACTTAGCAGGAGATGGGCACGAAAAGAGGGAATTGGATCACGAGGGTTCAAGAATATGATCTGGAGATTAAGCCGACCAAGCTTGTTTGCGGGCAAGGTCTTTGCAGATTATTGGCGGAAGATGGAGATCGCAAATTGAAGAGCAATGGTGGAATTGGTTCATACCAAGATCAAGAAGTTGAAGAGGACCTTCCTTTGGTTCTACTTGTTAATTCTGCGGAAGAATGGTACACACCTTTGTGATATTATTCAACGTATGGAGAATGTCCACGTCACATGGACAAACAGCAGAAAAGAACACTGAAATTGAAAGCACAGAATTTCGTGCTTGTTAACAATGTTCTGTACAAGCGTGGCCTTGACGGAACTTTCCTATTATGTGTCGGAAAGGATCAGCAACGAAGATTGTTAGAAGCTTTTCATAATCAGGCATGCGGAGGACACTTTTCATCAAGGGTCACTGCATTCAAGATTATACGAGCACAGTTTTATTGGCCAACTATGTTCCGTGACGCATATGATTGGGTGTACAAGTGTCAGCTATGTCAGCAGTTTGCTGGTAAAGTGAAATTGGCATCTTTTCCACTCAGGCCAGTTGTCATTGATGCTCCATTTCAGCAGTGGGGTATTGATTTCGTAGGACCTGTCAATCCAGTTTCCAGTAAGGGGCATGTTTATGTCCTCACAGCGACAGATTATTTTACAAAATGGGTTGAAGCGGTTCCTACTAAACGAGCTACGTCCAAAGTGGTTTGCAGCTTTCTCAAGGAGAACATTATTTCTCGCTTCGGAGTTCCTCGGAAAATTGTGACTGATAATGCAACTTGCTTCTCGTCAGAGGAGATTTTAAGTTTTTGTTTTGATCACGGCATCATGCTGTCACATTCGTCAGATTATTACCCTCAGGGTAATGGACAGGCCAAATCATCCAATAAGAACATTGTCACAATTATATGCAAGTTGGTTGAGTCAAATCAGCAAGCTTGGCATACTAAGTTATACGACGCTCTTTGGGCTGATCGTATAACTCCTAAAAGAGCTATTGGCACCTCGCCTTTTATTCTCTTGTATGGTACAGAGGCTATTTTGTCTATTATTTGGAGCTGTCTGCTTTACAGCTGGCATCCGCAGTAGAGGATGAAGAATTCAATGATCCTATTCAGAAGAGGATATTGCTCCTGATGAAACTTCAAGAGGAGAGGACGGAGGTTGTCGATAAGATCACTCAGCACCAAGAAAGAGTGAAGAGAATTTTTGATAAGAAGGCTCGTCACAGAGACTTTCAAGTTGGAGATCAAGTCCTTTTGTGGGACAAAATGAGCCAAAAGGGATGCATGGAAAATTTGATTCCTTATGGTTAGGGCCCTTCCAGATTCATGAATCCGCAGGAGAGAACACTTATATTCTTTCACATCAAGATGGAAGGCTCTTCCCGCTTCCTTATAGCGGGCAGTATCTTAAGCACTTCAACCCTCCGGGGGAGGAGTAATATTGTAAATATTTTGTAAGTAATTTTTATGCTTTATCGTTATGTCGTATTGTGTTTCCCCGTTTTGTGATGTTTTGTCGTGTTTTAGGTGATTTAGGTAGTCTTGTTTTAGGTGATTTTTAGGTTAGGTTTTTAGGAAACTCCAAATGTTTTAGGTGAATAGGGAAAAGTCTTGACTCCAATGCCCAATTATACATCACTGGTCTACTTAACACTGGGATTCTTAGGTTCTCCTATGCCGTAGGTATCCGACATGGTCACCAGACGGAGCCTAATGTTGTACCCAAACCAAATTTTTTGCTTCATCAAGGCATTTTGCATAGAATAGTCTAAACCTTGCTGAATGATGTAAAATATAGTTTTGGGCAATATCAAGCATGGAGTTTTTGTCAATATTTTGTCAGTCAAAGTCAGTTTTATTGAACAGAACCTGAAGCAGAGACTCATATTGGAGCTTTTCATGATGGAGGAGCATCTCACGATGGCATTTCACATTGTACATGATGATTTCAGTGATTGAAACGGAGTTTTTAATGGTCAATTTATGAAGATTTCTCAGAGGAAAGGCAAAAGCGCAACTATAGCCCAGGGGCGCCCAACTTTTTGAAGGTCAAGATCTTGTTGAAGACGCTCATGCATACAGTCAATTTCTTCGGAATTGGTCTGGCTATCCGATGAGCTATCCAGCGAAGCATTTCGAGACCCGTAACTCCGGCAAATAGCAACAGAAGTTGAAGTTCCCAAAGATCCAGATAGGAGAAATTTGTCTTTTTCAGGCAAAAGCGCAACTATAGCCTGAGGGCGCCCATCTTAAAGAGGGGGTAAATCTTGGCATTTTCGATAGCGGATATAGTTAATCTGTTCACGACTAGTCTGCTTGTCCAATGAGATATCAAACGCAGTCATCCGAATCCCAGAGCTCCGGCAGCCGTCGTCTGAAAATTAGCTTATAATGGAGTTTTCACGTTTCTGAGCTTCTCCATTGGTTCCCAGTGCAACTACAGCTCAGGGGCGTTGGTTTAAAGGACCCTTCAAATGGTGAAATTTGCAGACGAGGTCTCCTGACATCAGTACTACTCTAGCTCAGCTCCGCGATGCATCATCCAGCTTGTCGATCCGACGTTCCAGGTGATCGTGGCAGAGGTTCTACCAAGCACGTAATTTCACGGGCGGACCAACATAAAGTTTTCAGTGTATTTCTACAGTCCAGAGGCGCCTAGTATTTAGGCCTGTCAGATGAGGTCGTTCGCTTTCGAAGTCTTCACGGCTTTTGAGTGCGATCATTTTATCTATTCAACGAGCCTAGCCATTAGCCTTCAGGATTTGGCGAACGCTCGTACGTGCGAGGTCTTAGGTGAAATGTTGAAAAGTGAAGATATCCGGAAAATGGCCAAGTCTGGAGCGGATATTTTAAATAAATACGCACTGGCATTTTTAAGGTCTTAGAAGCAGTTTTCTTGCTTCGTCACCTCTAAAGACTTCTCTTGTGGGCCCTTCTGGCTGTCCGTTAAAACAGATAGTGTCCTGAATCGGATCATCCTAGCTCCAGATATCACACAAAGTAGGGTACTTGGGTGAATGTTCAACTTTCGTCAAAATGGTGTCAGTGCAACTAAGAGCCAGGGGCGCTTTTACTTTTAAGGCCCTTAACACAACTTTCAGATATCGTCCATATATCCGTTGGATGCAGAATGTCTCCTGGCATGCAGTGAGCTTCGTTTCCCAGCAGGGTTCACCGTTCGCAGCAGCCGTTTGAAGTGTCAGATGGCAGTTTAGGAAAATGGTTAAGTCTGGAACCCGTATATGAATTTAATCAGGGGCGCCTAATTTTTTAGGGTGTTAAACGATGGATTTTGCAGTAGTGTTTCCCAGCAGACATTTCTTACTTGTTCAGTAGGCTTTCTGTTGAATTCTCTAGCTCAGTCTCAACATCACCCGGTCACCCAGAAATCAGTGTTGAAGATGGCCAGTCGTGACTTTGCCGTCAGCTATTAAATAGGAAGTTAATAAAAAGTGAAGTATCTTGAGCAAATGGACGCCTATGAGCTCAAGAGATGACTTTTCGGAATCGGTGAAGTCTAACGATGAATCTCAACGCTTCATTCCGAATTGTCAACTGAAGTTTAATAATATTTAATATTTATTATTGTATTTTAGCACTAAAATGGCGATTTTCTATTTTTGGTGCCTTTGCTAATTGCATGATAATGAATATTTTATTATTATTTATTTTTGAACTTCTAGTCAGTGGCAGTTCAACTGAAAGGGGTCCAATCAGAGGTCTCCTATTTTTGTCAGGGTTTTGAATTCTTGCAGTTGCTAAGTTGATGCGAATTTCTTCTTATTTAAACATGGCGCCATCTTCATTTATCATTCATGTTTTCAAGAGAATTCATATTTTTCAAGGAGATTCATATTTTGAAAAGTAAAATCGTAATTCTCAAAGGCGAATTTTCAATTTTCAAGCAAATTGATAATTTCAAGAGAAATTTGAATTTCCTCAAAGACAAAGGCGCAACTTCGAAAGGAATTCGCAAATTCTTCAGTTTACAAAGGCGAAATTCTCAAAGAATAAAGGTTCAAGGCAATTAACACTTCTTCAAGGATAAATGCGTTTCCCTTAAGCAAATCCGCAATCCTTCAATAATCAGAAGGCGAACTCTCAAATTTCATAGGAATTCGTATTTTCTCAAGGCAAAAGCAAATTCATGGTTTTCAGAACAAAGGCGCAAATTTCAAGGAAGTTCGTGGTTTTCAAGTAAAGGCGAATTCTTCCAATCCAAAGGCGAATTTCTCATCTTCAATCAAAGACGATTTTATCTAACAAATCTTTTTGCAGGTTAAAAGTTCACAATTATCAGCAATTTGAAGAAATCTAGGGCGATTTTCACAGAAAAAGAACATACTAAAAACGTCTTTTTCATCCTTCAATTTCAAATTTCTCTCAAATTGCCATTCGCATGTTCCTGAAATTGGCGAATTCAATTCTCAGTATATGGATCATTCTTATATAATTTCCTCGAGTTAGAATCGTACGCTTGATTTTTCAGGAATTTTTAACTTCAGAACATTCGTTCTCGAGTTACTAATTTTCTCAACTGAAAAGTCTTTGTATGATCGAGTAGAAGTTGAATTTTCGCAAATCTGACATTCTGGGTTGTCTTAGAATCCTTTTCTAGACAAAACCCATATCTCAGATTTTTCGCTGAAAATAATTCTTCGAAAGGCTATTTTTAACTCTTGTAGGCTATTTTTAGCTTCCAGAAATCTTGTCGAAACATAGTCAAGTTCACAACAAAGCATTTTCTCGTAATGCAGTTCACTCAAATTTGGAATACAAGACCAAAAACAGTTCCACTATGACTTTCTCGTGCTGGTTGAGATGTGATCTTCTCATAAAGTGTTGCCGGAAGCAATTCCTCGATCCCTAAGATCGAAATTTCAATCATTCAAAATATTGAGCACCGGTTTAATTAGAGGTCATTCCATTACCTATCTCCGCTCATCGTGGTTGTTGAATTCGTGAATGGTTTGTATTAAGCATTACAATTCTACTACTCAGATGGATGAGTCATTTAAAGGTCGTCCTTCAGACATCGAAAAGGAGTTTTGGCATTCTCAACACCCTAACAAAATTTTAGTTATTTCTATGGAGCAAGTGTGAGGTGCATTTGATGTCAAGGACAAGTGTCTAAGAAGATGGCAGGAAGATGGTTAAACAAGAAGACCGATTGTCGTGCATAATGTAATCGGTGAATACAAGGATGAGTACGCGATTCTAATCACACTCTTGAATCGTGTCTCAGGTCAAGCACATGCTAATGTTTTCCAGCCTTGGATGTATTACATTATTGGTCGCATCATTTCTGGGCAGGAGCATTATGACTGGGCATCCTTCATCAGCGATATTCTCCATAGGCAAATCACCGGTTTCCTAGTTGCCCATGAGTTTCACATGTGTTCATATCTCGTGTACTTGATCGCTTATCAGGGTCAGTTCCGAGGACTAAACACCGTGGGCATTCTCAGTGTTCAGAAAGTCTACCAGTATTATGATCAGCTTGAGTTCACTAGAGTTGAACGTCATTTCAAGTGTGTTCACGAGGCTTTTCTGACTTATACAGTGAGAAACTTGGACCGGGAGTTGCACGTTCGTATCTCGGCAGTTGCTAGGGCAGCGATGGATGGATGGGGGCAGATTGGTTTATTCAGTTCCCAACATATACCTACATCCAAGTATACGGGTTTACAGGAAATCCAGCTATGCTTCCACGTTATCCTTCGGATAAGACAATCTTTCAAGAGTTCCTGAGACAGATGCATGATGTTCATCGTCTTCTACACCGCAGGCACAGACCATCTCTCAACTTTCCTTTTCAGTTTGGAATGTATTGGTGCAAGTCGGCAATTGATGCTAAAATTGCGACGCTGGGTGAGCTTGACAACATCATCTGGCATCTTGTTGTTAATATGCCCATGATCTTTCGTGTCATTATACAACTTCATTTTGCTCGGAGGTACATATCACGCCGAAAGCCTCTATGGAGGACTATTGGGCCAATTGCGTGGATGACTTCGAGGTTCACAGACGTAGCTATGGCCGCTTTTCTCTCTCACAAATTTCTGTTTTCTTGGCAGAAGTTGCGGGAGGTTTATCAGATGATGAGGGGGAAGTTCTTCCTCAATTTTTCAGAGAGCAGGTTGATACACAACCGTTGCCAGCAATTGATTGGTACGCCAAGGAATATGCAACGGTCAAAGAGAGGTCAAGTAGAGTTATTCAGAACAGTATACTTTACCTCGACAGCAAGAAGACAAGGAGGGTAAGTGTTCCCAGAGCAGAGCCGCCAGTAGTGGTGAATCCTTCATTACCTTCCTCGTCGAAACCTAACAAAAGAAGAGGAGTAATCCTCCAAGAAAAGTACAAGCTAACACCAAAGGGCATTGCCATCGCTAATAATACACGAGTCTCGATATAGGATACCGGCCTTCGAATCGCCTGTGAGGACCGCCGTGAGTCCTGCCAAGACCCTGAGGTTCAAATTTCAAGTTCTACACCGCTTTTAGACAATACCAACCCCAATTCTTTTCATTGAATTGGATTTAGATTCCTCCACCGCGGGTCTTCTACATCGCTCACTCGCCGCAACCTCCGTTGTTGGGTACCGAATTCTAGTAGCATTAGCCGAGACCAATCTTGATCGGCTCACCTAGGAAGGAAGAGGAGGCAGCCATCCCATAGTCCTTAATCATTCGACATTTTGATGGGATTCTACCAGACGCCAGTTAATAAGAGGGTCAAGACCATATCCACGGAGAGAAACACCGATATGGAGATTGTCACGAAAGACCGCCTGCATTCTCCACTGTGGAAGAGCTTGGCTGAGTTGGAATCTCAGATTTTGAGGTTAATACTAACCTTGGTCGAAAACACTGCACTGTGCTGATCTCCCACAAGTTGCTGCATGCTGCTGTGGATAGAATAATCAAGGACTAGAGAGGATATGCAGCCTCAAGGTCAAATCGGGACAGCCACAAGATATTTCTAGCCTTGTACATAGACCCGAGGTCATCGCCACCCTCCCGCCGATGCTTGAGCCTCTAGCAGAGCAAAGTCAACTTAATCACTTAGTTGCATATGGCAAGCGCTTGGATGAGTGGGAGGAGTTTGTTGCTAGAGGTTGTTCTATGCTTACAGAGCTATATCAGTTGTGGTATAATGCACGAGAACTCCGTCTACGTCTCCAAGATGAGGAGCGAGACATGGCAATTAATAGACCCCAAGATGAGATTATGATTGCTCACCTGAGTATGGCATATGATGCAAATACATATAGGACAAAGAGGGTTATCTACTCTTGGAAAAAACACAATTGGTTTCGTGAGCAAGATAGAAGAGACTTCTTAGCATCAAAGTTACCGAGTAGAGAGCACGCCACTAGTACACTCCTGCCAGAGGACTCTAGTATCTCGCTTACCGTGCCGGTATCAAATAGAGGGTGGTGCCTATGTTGAGCTTACCGATGTTCAGTCAGAGCTCCAGGCACTCATTCATACCATTTTCAGTGGGGAGACCGTTGGCTGTAAGGTTACTCAGCTTACAGTCATGTCAGCATTATTCGACAAGGCAACAAGGAGCAGAGGAGAACTTCAGTCTTAGATCACAGCTAGTGAGGATATGTTGCATCGACATAGCATTCTTCGTCAGAGTCTCATAGCTCCAGATAGTGATAGAGTTAACAATCTCGTTGAGGGATTAGTTGCTCGAGATCACGACCAGTAGACTTCAGTTTCCACCTCTCAGGATAGACATTACACACACGAGTTGAACTTGCTGTTACCCTTTCAAGTTAACTCAATGTTGTCATCACATGCATATCTATTCTGAGATCACTACACACTTGGAGTTTCATTTAGGGTTTTTACGTTAACTGATGGTAGTGTTCCAGTTAACTCGCTTTCAATAAGGACGTGCATGCTTGCACAATCGTCCATTTTTAGATTAGATGTTTTGGTTAACTGATGGTAGCTTTCCAAATGGATCAGATAGTTTACTTCATTTAGGGGTTTGGCAAAATGTAATCTTGCATGCATTGCAAGATCAGAGATGACCTCAAGGTGATTTTAGGGTTCCCTACACCTGATGTATATAAATAAGAGCTTTGCTCATTTGTACATAACTTTTGCACGAGAGAGAAATATCTGCTGTGCCCACCTTGCCCTCAATATTGCTCTTTCTGTATTTGTTCATCCGTTTTTGCTGTTATGATGAATTGTTATGCCACATAGGGTTTCATGCAATTATAATGGTGAATTCTTCCATAGTTTTAGATAAATCTGTTTTGCATCTTTACCATTACGATTAATTGTTATGCCACATAGGGTTTCATGCATTTGTAATGGTGAATTCTTTCTGTTTTGTGAATCTTTATCATTTTGATCAAGTGTTATGCCACATAGGGTTTCATGCGATTGGGATGATAAATCTGTTTCAGGAGTCTTTAAGGCTATGATCAATTGTTATGCCAGGGCTCATGAGACCTGTCATAGTTTAGATAAATCTGTTTTGTGCCCACAAACTTGTTCAGATTGAGATAATAGTTGTGCCACCTTGCCTTCAAGTAGAGAATCTAAACTCGCTTTATCAGCCCCGATAGTCAAAACCTTGCCCGCCTCATGCTCTGTTTTCTTGAGGAAACTGGATAGAATTTAAGTTATTAAGTTTAGTTGTAGTTAGTAGATCTGCAAAACCAGAAAAAACTCAGCTGCAACGTATATAGTTTTCGAGAAAGCCTTTTACCTCTACAGCTGAAGCAAAAAGACAGGATTTAGTTTAGTTTATTTCCTTTGCAAGTACTTTTGTCAAGCACAACAAGGGAGCTTCCCCTCCTAATTTGAAGAGCACTCATTGCGTAGTGTGCATAGCTGTCCGTACCAACTCTTACTCCAGAGGTGCTAGTTGTTACGCCAACAATTCTATATCAAACCCTAACTGAAATCTGCAACCTGAACTTTTTGGAACCCTAGAGAACATGAAATTGTTCCTATTCAACATGATGATATCATCTATGGCGATGTCTTTTTTTTTTGGTCAATACAAGTCTTGTTGAAACCATGACAACAATCTGAAAATGTTTACCAAAAATTGGATGTCATAGTCAGATTTGGAAATCCTAGCAGTTTGGAAGAATGGAAGAGTGGTACATTGATAATAAGGTGGTGATAATTGTCCCTAAAACCCCAGCCACAAGCTAATATGAATTGAATTTTCTGAGTTTTATTGAGAGTAACATCTTGCTGAAGGTGAATGAAAGCACTGCTGAATTTTTTATGAAAATTCTGTTGTAGTCAGTTGTGCATGCATTTGATTTATCTTCATTAAATATTGCTCTATCTGCCCTCTTAATCTGCTAATTGAAAGTGATATTTCAGTTGTGTGGATTGTGTCTCCAAAAATCGGCGAAATTCTATTTCTGAAAGATCATGACTATTCATGATAGGGGGTCTCTTTTAAGAGCTTGAATAAGTCTTTTTAGGAATCCATTCAGTTCCGGTCAATTGACTCACATCTATATATATTGGATGGAGCTTCTACAAACTCTGTCATCTTCAATTAATTGGCACATGCCTATATACACAAATTCCATATGCAATTTTTTGAACTTACTTGTCTGCCCTAGGGCATGTTCCCTTAGAAAGGAACTGTAAACTTAGCAATACACCATTGACTATGTGAAATGCGTTGCCTCTATTAATGGATTCAAACCTTTGTTGATTAAAACTTGCAAATTTCCTTTACAGATGTGTGCCAAATGTTTTTTCAAGTTTTGTTTGTCTGTATACACGTGTGTGCCTGATAAGGTGTTTGTAGACTTTTATCATTCCGAGCCAGTTTCCATAAACATGTGTGCTTCTATGTGTGGTTTTACATAACCTTTTGCTAAAATAGGTCTCCATCCCTTATAGTTCTGCACCTGAAATTGTTTATACATATTTGCAATCTAAAACTTGTACACCTTATTGGGGGCATGCCTCATATCTAGAGCTCTTCTTTCTTTAGGTGCACACCATTACTCTAATTGCAGGTCTTAGTGTTTTAAAAATTAACTTGTGCTTTGTCTGATGCATGACTTATAGTGCATAAGCAAATGCTGACTCAAAAAATCATGTCCTGTTTATAGGTGTGTTCCTATATGAGTAATTGCAGTCTTCATGTCTTTGAATATGTGTTTTCACTTTCTTTGGTGTGCGCCTAACAATGTGAGTGCAATTTCTGTACCTTCAAAATCTGATCTTTCCTCACAATGGCACACTTGTATACTTGCTTTTCCAAATTTAAATTTTGTTGTAGTCCTCTTCCATCATTTTGGCATGCTTTTCTACCTGTCTGCAACTTGTTTGAATAATTTGTTTCTATGTTATTGGCACACGCCTATAAGTGTATTTGCAACTTTTGACATAAACTTAGTCATTACATTACACTATATAGCACATGCCTATAAGTATCTTTGTGTTCTTATTGTTTTTGAATCATTCTTTCCTTGTGTATGGTATGCTCCTGATGGTACTGCTGCAAACTTAGATGAAAATCTTGCTTCCCACATTGTGTAGTATGTGCCAAGACATAGTAATGCAGATTTTCAATCGAAACTTTCCATCTCCTTCCTATTGCATGGACTAAACTATTGAGTACTAACTTTTATGCATTGATAAACCTCAGGAATTTCTTCATTGTTTTCCTCTGTTCTTCACCACATCAGATGTATTTGAAAGCTTTGGTCATTGATCCTGCAAATATACAAATGCAAGGCGGAAAAACATCATAGATAAATAAGACAGTCTGAAACAGGAGTCATGTTTGAAGAAAAGATGAAGTTTTAACTTGAAGTTTGACACAGTATACAATTTTTTTGTATGGGTAAAACAAGATTCATAATGAATACAGCCAAACATTCACATAAACCACACAAATATTAAGTTGATTGTATACCTTTGTTTGTCTACATTGGCTTTCGTTATGGTTTTGTTGTAAATTATTCAGTTACTCCTAAAGGAAGAAGGAAAGAAATATTCAAAACTTATTTAATGTTCTGTAATTATCAAAATTATGTCATTGACTACAGTACATCTACATGCAACCACAAGAACAGGAGTGGTTGGATTTGAGAATCTGCTCTGTATGTCATGTCCCCGAAATGGAACACTAAAATTACTAGGCATTGAAATACAAATACATAAATACCATACATATTAAAACATAAATGCAAATAAATAAATAACAAGTACATATATATATATTAACAATTTTATTATAATTATCAAGATACAAATACCAAATCCAATAAATGTCCAAGTATGAGTAATTGCAAATATTATTATAATATGAGTAATTGCAATTTAAAATAACATATAATAAACCTAATATGTGATCATTATAATGGTAATACATAATATGTCATAAATATAATATATTATAATGATAATAAATGATATTGTAAATTACAATCATAATCGTAGTTTAGCAGTAAACAAATATAGATTATAATATTTAATAAAGGAAGTTAAAATAGCCAGCCTTGAAAAGGTGTGATTAACACAAGAGATATGCCCCTTGATGGAGAATCGTATCATTTGATTCCAATTTGGGATATTTAAAAGCGGAAGATTTATAGAGAATAGGAGGCGTTGAAGGAGGTTTAATAATATAACATAATGAGGACAGAATAGCAGAGATAGAAACAAGGAGAGAAGAGCAGAAATATAATATCGAATGGGAGAAGAATAGAATCTGACATAGAATCATTTGACGTTCTCTAAAATATGATCTCTAAGGAATCATCACTGACGGGAGAAAAGGAAGAGAGTCTGCAGATGACTGGTTATAAATAAGGGAAAAGACTACAGATCGGTGAGAGAATAATAGTTTGCAGTCCTCTAGTATGTATTATTTATTATGAGAAAAGGTAGAAAGTGATGCTGTAGGTAATGTTGATGCATTATGATGTTCATTATGTCTTTTGTCATTATTTGGAAATTACAAATTAATGATAGGGAACCATAGGTAATTAAATAATGTTTTATACATAATGCTTATAAATATATTTAAATATATTATGATTTATGAATATATTTAAATAATTTTGATGAATAAATATATTGAGAAATTAATGACGTGTTAATATATATTGTGATTCATATATGCATCATAGGTGATGGACAAACACCATGTATAGATATAAATGGGTATCATTTACGATTATCCAATAATGATGCTTGCAGCAATTATTGAACCTTATAAGCAATTATGATTCTTTAATATACGAAGGGAAAATAGCTTCTTATTTATTTGATTCATACTAATGATATCTTCTAAGTGTTAAGGACAAATGGATCAATTAGGAGGAGAATGAAATCGGGATTTCAGATATCCTTGCCAGTATAGCAACCGATAGATGAGTATGAGATATTATGTTTATTATTCTTGTAGTATGTTATATCTTACTATGGTATGCAAATATATATATTATTAGTCATGGATAACAGCTCTGTATATCTAAGTTATCAATTATTGCTAAATATGAATAATGGATCTGTGTCATTGATTTGATATGTAAGAACAAAATATGTGTCTTGTTGAGCTATTATGACTTTACCTTGAAGAATAGACTTCAGGCCAAAATTCCCTGCCAAAATTCCCTTTCACTAGCACTCAATAAGGATAGGGAGTTTGTGGAGGGAAAGGCTGGTAATTCGCTCCATTGATGGACGGTCCCAAGACGGGTGGAACACCTTGAGGGAGTCCACTTTGAGATCGGTCACATGCGCTTTGCACAGTAAATCTACCGTCCAATGAGGTTAGGAAAGAGGAAACAAGGCGAAGATCTGTTCCGATCAAGAGTAGGAAGTCATGTTAGTTTATGCCTTAGATGATAATGCATTTAATTGTCTTATTTTTAAAATGTTCAATCTGAAATGTATCTAATTGATTCTTGATTTAAGGAATTAGGGCAAATTTAGGGTTATCCCAAAAAGGGGACATTACATTGTATGAGGCTATGTGCAAAATTTGCAACAAGCATAATCTCATCTTTTTTAATGTTTTATGCTGAAAGTGTTTTTCAGCCATCCAATTTCAAATGATGTTGCAAACTTATGCCAATATTTATTAGGTTCAATTTATTCTATTAAAATTCCTTTTAAGTAGCACTACATCCAGTCAATCACATCAAGCAATAGTAATACTTTATCTTTTTTCCAAGTTGGACTGACTGTAAGTGTTTTGAATGTAGAATCCCTCCTTGGTAGATTATCGTATTTTCTCTTTATTTCGACCCTTGATGACTACACTTTTCTCTAGTTCTCCGCCACCATTTTTCAAGCACCAAGGGTTTGCAACTTTGCTCCATCAAACACATTGCTGATGGAATGGATTCTGTAGAAGAAATGGATGTCGAAAATTGAATGCATTCTGCCAAGCAACTACCAGTTGATAAAGAGTTGGTAATGAACAATTCTGTACAAACTCGAGGTGGGACACCCAGCCCACCAAACTCAGAATGGCAAGAAGTCACACCCAATGGAGAAGTCCACACAGTGAAAGGAATTTTTAAAGAAGCAGAATGGAGTGGTGATAAGAGTTGCAATTGGTCACACCAAAACAAAACCTGTAAGCAATCACATCTAATGACGAACTCCACATGATCGAAGGTGTTGCTAGAGAAACAGATGGAATGGTGATAAGAGAGGCAGCTGGACTTTAACACCTAGCAATGTTTTGTATTACATATGGCTTTAATGTAATGAGCCCTGCTGGCTCACAACTCAAACCCCAGTATTTTCTTAAATCTTATTGTGTTTTTTTAGTTTTTTAAGAGAAAGTTTGTAGACAAAAGAGAAGGGGTGCATCATATAAAAGCTCATAAACTGAGAAACTGAGCTATTTTCTACAGAATGGAAATGTAGAAGGTATTATTTAACAGTAACAAATAGATCACAAGTGATAAACATACCAGAATGCTTCCAGATTATTTATTTAAAAAGACAAGTCAACTTGCTAGCCAAGAATGGTGAAATCTGACAAATATGGACGCCTAGCCTCCAAATCTGAGTTCTCCCTCTTCAAAACAGGATACAAGCTCTTGAGAAAGGTGGACGCCAAAGATGGAAGACAAATAGGAGCCAAAAGAAAGGCGTTTCAGATAATTACTTCACATGCCTCCCCAAAAAGGCACATTTCCCAATGTAAAAGTATGGCCCAATGTAGAATGCTGAAGAGCCAAGTTGGAAGCTATTGAATTGCTGAAGAGGACGCCTCAAGTGTAGAAACCCCCTTCCTTATTGCAGACAAGTATAAACTGAATGATAAAACCTTGTTTGAAGCATGTAGAACCTCTGAATGAAGCCCTCACAGTTGCACTAATTCGACTGGTCTCTCACAGTCTCAAAAATGCTCAACATCGAAGAGATATCGTTCTCCAATGGAAATATTGCACAAACCCTGATCACAGAGGAAAGCACAGAGAAAACCTCAAAGGCAAAGTTGAAATAATCATGAATGAATTTCTCATTGCCCAAAATGCCTTATATCTAAACAGGCACGCATTTCCAAGAAGATACACCCTTTTCAAGTTTTAAATCTTTTAAAATACATTTAAGTCATTTTCAATAGTTTTGACTTAAATACTTGGCGCCCACTTAATGTAATAATGATTTAATTTAAAATCACCCTTTTTATGAATATTTAAGTGATATAAAGTAATAAAGTCAATTTTGACTTTATAATAAGATATTAAGTTAATTAATAACTTAAATCACTAAAATAAGCATAACTTCCTCGAAACTCCATATATCTCTATGCCGTCAAAAGCTGTCAACTCCTGAACTGCTGATGCTTGCTGTGAACCAATCACTGAGCTTTGAAAACGAGAACGATCAACTCCTCCAGAAAACACCACTGACCCTCTAACCAATCCAGCTAGCCCACAAGGGTCCAAGAAAAGGCTAACACACTGTTCCCGAGAACTGACTAGAGTGGGGACATCACATTTAAACAGGTGGTCTAGGAGAATATGTATTGGTCCAACTTGAATGGAGGCTACAGTAGGAAAGAGTATAAATGTTCATTGTACTAGTGAATGAAGATGGAGTATAACATTCATTTGCTTGTGTAAACATGTGCATTTAACCTTCTGTACTTGAATCATATGCATGTTCAGTTTAAAATTCCATAATTGAAATGCATTTAAGAGAGGAAGTGCGTGCAGTTAGAACATGTATATCTGCAGGGGACAAAACAAGTGCACTTAAAGCATGTGCATGCATATGTCACCTTGTGTCTATCTATAATTATGAAGGAAATCCTTGGTTGAGTTGGTGAGAAGTCGGGAATTAATTGAACATCATTTTGCAAGTTTACACTTTTAATAAATGTAAGTTCATGATAGGAGTTTGTGAATATTTTTTAAAAATCAAACCCACAACTATCCTTATAAAAATCATTGCAAAATGATTCTTGATATGCATGCATGGATATTAATCCCTGTTAAATATATTATGTAAAAATTATGCCAAAATATTGGGAGCAACCATATTGGTAAATTGCTGGTTATGCTACTGCCCATCAGATTGGCTTGCACAACTCTGGAGTGGCATCTTGCTACCCATGGAGTTCAAATTGTCTTAACTCTGCCCTTATTATGAAGCACCTTTGTGATCTCGTTGGCTTGTAGGTATTTTCTTTTTACATCACCTCCATCCTGAAAGCATATCTTCTATTTTTGCTATTATATTTTTAGTATAGTATTCACGACTTCTTTTCCACTCATGATTATTCAGAAGTCAAGTTTGCTTCTGGAATAAAATGTGCTAGGGACAGTAAATTAAATTTATAATGGCAAAGTAGCATCACATATCATCAATATTTTATCTGTTTTTTCCTGTTTGACCTCCAAATGACATGGATTATAGCAATTCTTGTAAAGAATTATTGCTCAATTACTATTACTTATCATTGTTTTGTTGTGAATTCTTGGCCTTTATTGGAAAATCTATTACTCATAAACATCCATTAAGTCATCTTCTTGGGTCTTCTTTGTGTAGATTGTTTTTGCAGGAAGTAAAAATGGTAATGTTTATGCTTGGGACCTTCGTGGAGGAAGAACATCCACAGCTTTTCTATCGCATAAGGAGGTATGAAGCTAAGGAAGGATCTTTCTAAACAAAACATTGTTTTTTGTCTTCTCATATTACATTGTAATGTAGGCATGGTATACACTTTATGGTATGAGAAGCAGCTCAAGTGAGAATTTGAGGGCATATAAATGCTTGTTCTTGTGGAGTATCACAACATTTTGTGGATGCTTGCTTGCCTATGGTATTCTATACATTTAATTACTTCATTTGTAATATGGGGGTTAATATGATTGATTAGTTCTATAACAGGAAAGATTGGAAAGTACTTTTTTTTGGAAATTGCAATGGGAGAGATAAAAATGTACTTCACATTTATTAAGAAAATCAGTGATGCAGTTTATGTAAATCATGTAAGGACTATTTAATGCAATGTTTCTATTTCTTTCATTGCAATTTATTGTAAGGCTGAGTTATGATGCCTTTTTTTCGGCTTTTGGAAATCAATACATATTAAAATGTTTTCATACTACGGAAAAGTAATATTAGAAATCAGGGTGCTACATATTATCTAGTGAAAAAATAATAGGCCAATGAACATTAAGTAATGATTTCTTGCATCTTTTTGAGTTATGTGTTTAGTGTAGTTTTAACGATTGTTCATCTCTGTTGGATATTGCACTAAGAATATAATGAAATATATAAACAATGATCTCCACAAAATAGGAAGTTGTAGAATCAATCAGCCTTGCAAAATAGACAATGAACCTTGCTAACAACAATGAAATCCCATTATAATGAAATATATAAACCCTCAAATTAGGCATGCTGAAAGTCGAATGAAAAATTCAATAATTTGATAGAAATATGGATTTGTTTGCAAATAATAATTGTTTCTAGTTGAACTAATGAGTACAATTGTGACCCTTGATATAGAATTGCACCAATTGGATATGAGGGTTTTCGTCCCAATATCCACAATGATTGCCATAAGAGATTTTGTCCTCTAGAATTTGCAAGTCAAGGGGTTTTGTTTGTGGTTGCACAATTTTTGAAAATTTGAATTTACAAATGACGATAATAGATAATAAAAATAAGGTGCTCACTTTTTCCTTTATAGGCGTTACAAATTTATCTCCTTAATAATTGTTCTCCTCTTTAAAATCAAAAAGTGCTTTTTTAATATTCAAATACATAGGCCACAAGGTCTTTTAGATGGCCTCATAAAGTGACACTAAAATTGTCCATATAAATCAATATTTGGGCCCCAAAATATAATTACTTTTCTTATCAAAACTCTTAACCCATGGGAAAAAGGATAGGCCACGAGTCTTCGACAAGAGTCTTCAATCTTGAGAATAGGACATGATAGTCCACTCTTCACAAAATTGCTTGTCTCCAAGCAATTACAAATTTGGATGCCCAAGTATTCCCACATCCTCTCATGTAGCATCTTGTAATGTCCCCTTCTTAGTCCTAAGCTTTTGAGTGACTGTTAGCCTATTTCCGGAGTCCCATAGGCTATTCAAAGGCGTTTGAGGGGATTCCAAGATTCTTGGAGGATTCTTGTTAGCCACTTTATAGGGGTAATTGTAGAGGTTTGTTAGAGTGTTTTTTGGGTTTTTTTGAGTTTTCTGAGATCCTTGGTGGGTAGTATTGCTATTTTTAGCAATGTGTATTTTTAGCACTCACCATTTTTAGTAAGTCACAGCTACATCTCAGTTTTGTCTAATTTGGCGTTTGGATACACTATTATTAGCAGTATACCATTTTTAGTAAGTGCTATTTTTGGTAGTGGTCCTAGCAGCAGTTCAATGTTGGGTTTCTAGTTTTGGCAGTGGTGGTAGTTTCAGTTGTTGAGTTTTGTCATTTTTGGCAGTTCAGTGCATCCACCATCCTTGGAGTTCATAAAAGGCAAATATTGCAACTTAAGTTATAAAGTTATAAAGTTCTAAAAGACCCCCTTGCACCCCCCATGCCTAGCTTTGGTAACTTAAGTTGTTTTTAAATTGAAGACATGAGTTTGGACACCTAGATGAAGGATTATTGAATTTAAAATTAAATTAACTAATTTTTAGAGTTGGGCGGCGTCCCATTTGGAGGGAAAAGAAGTTTGAAAATTGGAGCCCTAGTTCATATTTAAACCCTCCTCTATGCTCACATTTGGCTATGCAATTTTATGATAACGAAGTGTTGCTGAATTAGTGTGAG
>VDFB02321085.1:0-44221 GCA_007258455.2 Sequoia sempervirens
ATCAAATGGATAGGGACACAAGTTGCTGCGTTTTGGTTGTCCGCCCTGATTGAAGATCGAGTACTTGTTGCGAGAGCAACTTGAATTGTGTTGTCATATCATTCTAAGGATCAGGGGGTGGGATGAATGTGTTTTGGGGTGTTGCAATCGTAGTTTGGATGGATGAGTTGGTTTGGATGGATGGGTTGGTTTGGATGGATGGGTTGGTTTGTGCGTTGTTCACTGGTATTGGTATGTTGTGGCGAGCGAAGTAGGCTTCTACTTGCTTTTGGATGAACAACGCTTGTTGTTGCTCTTGTTGTTGTTGCACTAAGATTTTTGATTGTTGTTGTTCTAACAACGCTTGTTGTTCTGCTTGCTGTTGTGCTTGTTGTTGTTCTAACAATGCTTGTTGTTCTGCCTATTCTTGTTCCCACAACGCTTGTTGTTGGGCTGCCAATTCTGTTGCTTCTTGTTGTTCTTGATATTGTTTTAATGCTTGTTGGTATGCTTTCCATTGCGATGCTTGTGCAAGAAGTTGTGCTTGTGCTTATGCTTGTTGTGCTTGCGCTTGAGCTTGTGCTTGGGCTTGTGCTTGAGCTTGTGCTTGGGCTTGCGCTTGTGCGGTTTGTTGTTGCAATAAAAGTTGTGCTTGGGCGACTCTTTGTGCTTGCAATGCTTGTGTGGCTTGGGCGGCTTGTTGTTGTTGCTGTTGCAATAAAGCTTTGGCTTGTTGTGCTTGTTTCGCTTGTAATGCAGCTTGTGCAGTTTTAGCAGCTTGCGCAGCTTGAGCGGCTTGTTGCACGGCTTTTTGTTTTTGCACTTGTTGGTGTCCTCTTTGAAAAGCGGCTTGTAATGTTACGTTGAACTGGTTTGATGTGGTGAATGTTGGTGGCGGTGGGGGTGGTGGTGGATTTGGAATGGCATTTGTGGTGGTGGTGAATGATGATGTTGTGTTGATCATTTGGTTGGTAGATGGTGTTATCATGTTGATTGCGTGATTGGTGGATGGTGTTGTTGACGTGGTAAGTGGCGTCGTTGATGTGATTAGCCCTTGAGGGACCATACAATGTTGTGGAGGTGTTTGATGATGTTGCCATTGTGGTTATTGTGTTTTACATCATTTGTGATGTCGTAAGATTTTTATTGGAAATGAATTGATAGTTAGGATATTAGTTTGATTGAAATCTTTAGTAGGGGAGAACGCTTTAAAGCCAAAAGTGGCGATGGATGATAATGGTAGTAGTGGGAGAGGTGGGAAATGTAAGGGGGAATCCACAAGAGTGTGTGGTGTTAGAAATGCCCCACCGCCAAATATGCACTCTGTAGATTAAATCCCGAGAAGAATGTTTGTAGTGCTCCATGGAAATGATGTTGATGAGTCATATTGAAAGTGGAGAACATTTTTGGTGTAGCAGTTATGGAGGATGTTTGTTCCCTTTGTGGTGTTTGCGTCCAAGTTTTGGTTGGCCCACAAGGGATGTAAATTGAAGTTCATTGAGAATGTGTTTCCCTTGTTAGCGTTAGGTTGAGTTGGAGCAATCGATGTCGTAATTTTTGGAATGTTTTGCGTGACGTTTTGGGATGGAGGTGTAGATGAAATGGGGATGGTGGATGAGATTGGTGGAAAAGATGTCTCTACTATAGTGGTCACATCAAAATCCGAAGGCAACTTGGCCCCTTTGCTAGTTCAAGCATGTACAACGAAGGGTTGAGTCTCATCATGACGTTGATGATTCTATGGTTATCTGGATTTTGGAGTATTTCAGCTATTTCTTCATGAGACATTCCAAAGGTGAGGTCCTCCCCTTGATTTTCTTCTTGTGGGTTTTGTGATGATGATGGGATCAATGGATTGCTTGATTCTGCAAGATTCATTTCTGTGTTTGTTTGGCTAAGGTCACTTGAAGCGGGATTTTCTTTGTGGGTTTCCATACTCTTCTTGTATTGAGATCTCGTTTGAACCATAAAACAAAGATCAATTTTCAGAAATATGGGAGATGAATCTCTTGATTCCTTGGATTTAATCTCTATTTTATGTCCCAAAGTGAAAGTTTTTAGGATGCCTTTTAGGATCAAACGTGATGATGATATGATGGTGATGTTTAAAGATGGATGTTATGGATGTTTTGACTTTTGATAAATCTTGAATGAAATGCTAGGCTTTGGATTTTTGATTGGTTTGATTTTTTGATTTTGAGATTTTGTCCTTGATCTTGATTTGGATTTTGATTTGGATTTTGAAAAAAAGGAACCCTAAGATGTTTGATAATGATCTAAAGGATAGTTGTGTTCAAAGGATGATGATTTGGATATGTGTGAGGAGAAGGATGCATCTACCCACACCTACCCAAACAAGATGATTGTTTCACTAAGTAATATGGAGAAGGATTCATCTACATACACTAAGTTAGACAAGATGATTTGGATGACTTTGACTAAGGATATGCAAAAGGATGCATTTACACATTCCTAGCCAAAGGTGTTTTGATAAATGTTTTCAAGGACTTGATTTTGAATGATTGCTTGATTTTGTCATAAAGCCTAGCATTTCAAGGATGATTTCAAGGTTTCTCAAAAGATGACTTGTGAGATGAATGTTTGGATGTTTTTGAAAGATGGATGAAAGAGGTTTGATTTGTTTTGATCCCTAGATGAACCTAAAAAAGACCACTTTGTATTTTCCAAGACCTAGGTATTGAAGAGCATGCATATGCTTCCTAAAGACCTTTGTTAACCAAGGAATGATTTGAACATTTTGGATTTCCAATCAATGATTTTTGCTTTTGGGATTTGGAATCTTCAACACACATGAAAGTTCATTTTGCTTAGTCTTTGCTTAATGGATTTATTTTACCAAAAACACTCTCTTTGATTAAAGTTTTCAAACTAAGATGTACCAATGTCTTAATTTCTTTAAACCCCACAAGATATTTTATGTGGAAATTCAATGAACTTAAGGCAAGGGTTTTCCTGTGTTTACTCAAGAAGACAAATTGAGATATAATCCAATGCTTAGGAACCTCTACTTAACATGAACTACATGGGAAGCAAGAACATATGGATTGAGTCAATGATATTTGTCTTCAAGAGGGTTTGAAATTTTGAGAATCATGTTGAATGTTTGTTTGCAAAATGTTTTTCGAATACACACTGTGTTTTCAAACAAAGAATAATTACAAGCCCTATGGATGTGTAAGACTATATTTGTTGGATTCCCACTTGGACAAGTCCAGCTACGCTTATCCCTAGCGGATGGTTAGATGCTTGACCCCACTGGCTCCCCTCCACGGCTCATTATCGTCAATCGGGGCAGCCAAGCATCAACACCCATGAAACTCCCATGGCATGCTTTTCCATCTCTACTAGAAGACCGTAAGGTGTGGGGTGGCTTCAGAATTTCTTGCACCAAAAATAGATTAAGGATTTTGGAAAATTCTAACACATAGGTTCTAGTAAGGACTTTCGCTCATAGGAGTTGACCCAACGTGGCAAGAGTCCCCTTCGGATCCATCTTGTGAGCCAACCACGTGATTATGGCGCTTAACCAAAATCCCTCATTTATATCCCGCTGGAAATACTCTTGGCTTTAGAGTGTTACCGGTTGAGTCGTCGCTTGGGTGAGTACTTTTTCCCCAAGGCAGGCCCTCTAAGATAAACAAAAGTGAGCAAAGACACAATCCGTAACTCGATCGATCTTTGATGGCACAAAGAAAGAGAATGTACGCGAAAAATGCCCCTACTCACACTCGCACAAGATGTTCAATTTTTAAGCCCAAATTGAAGTGTTTCAAAGCAATAAAATGTATTTTGAGTGTTTCTCTTGCACCCTAGATCGCACGAGCGCAAAGGGGAGAGGATACGTACTCAAAAGACAATCACACAATTCAAACACTTGTTCGTTTTATACCCTTCAAAGCAATTGTGAATTCGTTTTAAGCACCAAATGAAATATGAAGATTGCTTGTTCAAATTTTAACCCAAAACGAAATCTAGTAAGTGTGTCCTAAGGTTCGTTTTAAGCCCTTTGCAATGAAAATAAAATTGTTCGTTTTAGCCCCCAAATGAAAACTAGTGTTCTAAAACAAAAAGGAAAACAATTTCGTGAAGTAGTGTTGATCAAACACTAAAGTGTTTAAAAACACATTGTGTTTTCAAAAAAAAAGAATTTCCCCTCCTTGGTTTTCATTTGATAGCCTTCTCTTTTCCGCTTTGCACCTTTTCGCCTTCACTTGTACCTTCGTTGTTCGTTTGTACCTACTTCGCTTTTCCTTTGTTTGCTTTTGTACCTATTCCATAGTTGGATTGGTGTCACATGTGCTAGTGACCCTTTCCCAATCCTTGATCAAAGCTCAAATTGAAAATGCTATGAAAATGCAAACAAATGACAAAGGATCTAAAGCAAAAGCATAAGAAAACATGATGCAAACTATCTCATATTGGATTGGTGTCACATGTGCTAGTGACCCTTTCCCAACCCTTGATTGATAAGCTTAAGATGATGAAATTGCTATGGATATGGAGATGCTAAGTAGACAAGATCAAATCTCAAATGAAGAGAATGACCTTGCAAGAGATTCTGGAGGATTTGTTCAAAGATGAAGCTGCTATTTAAAGATTTTCAAAATGCCAAGTGTTGAAGATGGACCAATGTGGGATCAAAAACAAGCCAATGAGTTGAGGACACTTGTCATCATATGATTAGTTGATGTATATGCAAGATTTGGGAAGAGTGCCCAAGAGGGGGAATTTTTGAATTCAAATTTGCAATAAATTTTGAGAGGGGGACAAGAAAGGAGAGCAATAAATGCCCTGTTTGACTTGTCACGTTGAGGGAAAATGAGGTTTTTAATAAATCAATAAAATTGATTTATTGTGCAAGTGGCTAGATCTAGATAATGCAAGTGGGATGTGATTAGCATTAGATTAGGATCATGCTGATTAATGCTGATTAGATGAGTTGACATTTTGGACTTTGATTTTATGATTTATTTGAATTAGAAAATGATGGAATATAATTTAAGATTTGATTTAAATGGATTTTTGATTTATTGAATTAAGTGGATGATGCAAGATGAAGGTTGAATGATAATGTTTATTTGATAAATGACCTTGAGATTATTTAATGAATGGATGAAAATGCACTTGATTAATTGATGAATGGTCCTAATGCAACATCTAATTTGATTGAATCCGATCGAATGCATAATGTGAATTTTGCATGTCTACACAAGGTATAATGAGATGATTGGCATATGAAACTTCTTTTTTGGTTACGTGATAGGTCTATAGGTATGGTGTTATCCTTCAAATAAGTATAAATTTTTCCATACAAAGGAAAATTAGAACTGGTTAAATGGCATATGACTTGGGTTTCAGGATTATCATAAGCAGGATAAAACAATTGTTCCACCAAGAGTTCGTACTATTTTTGATTTTCTGGTAATTGTAATAAAGAAGCAATTGTAGCCATTGAATCTGCAGCTTTATTATCACTACTTGAGATTTTTGTAAACTTCATTGTCACAAAATACTTTTTAAAATTATCCACCATGTTCTTATAAAGTAGTAGCATATCATCTTTAGTTTGATAATCATCATTAATCTGATTAATGACAAGTTGTGAATCACCGTAGACTTGCAGCTCTGTAATGCGCCATTCCAATGCTATTATTAGTCCTATGAGCAATGCTTCATATTCAAATGTGTTATTTGTACAAGGAAACATCAACCGATATGACTTTGGAATGGTATGTCCTTCAGGTGTGACAATAAGAATACCTGCCTCCCGAGCCATGTTGCATATAGGATCCATCAAAATACAATGTCCATGATTGCTTAATTATTGTCGTAAAGACATCTGCATCAAGAAATTCAATATGTATTGGTTTTTCTTCTTGTAAAGGTGCCTCGGCCAACTGATCTGCAATGACCTGTCCTTTTATAGCTCTTTGATCTACATAGTGAATGTCAAACTCACTTAAGATCATTACCCATTTTGCAAGTCTCCCTATCAAGGTAGCTTTGCTTAAAAGGTATTTCAGTGGATCAATTTTGGTTATCAGATGAACTGTATGAGCCAACATATAGTGTCGCAACTTTTGAGAAGCAAACACTACTACTAGGAAAGCTTTTTCAATAAAAGTATAGTTCAATTCATGACTTGTCAATGTTCTGTTGATATAGTATATGGCTCGCTCTTTTCCTGTAGAATCTTCTTGTGCTAGCAATGCTCTCAAAGATACTTCTGTTGTTGAAATATAAAGTATGAGTGGCTTTCCTGGAACTGGTGGAATTAGAATAGGTGGATTCATAAGATATTGCTTGATCTAAATAAATGTTGCTTCACACTTTTCTTCCCATTTGAATGGAACATTTTTATGCAAGAGATGTGTAAATGGTAAGCTTTTGTCTACCAGTTTAGCTATAAACCTCCTAATGGATTATAGGCGTCCTTGTAGTGATCAAAGTTGATTGATATTTCGTGGTGGCGGCATGTTCATTATAGCTTGTACCTTTTCTGGATCAACCTCTATGCCCTTTTCTGAAAAAATATATCCTAGGAGTTTTCCAGATTTAACACCGAAGACACATTTCTTTGGATTAAGTCAAACATTGAACTTCTCCATTCTGATAAATTTTTTTAACAAAGTTTCTAGATGCTATTCTCTTGTGTGAGATTTGGCAAGAAGATCATCAACATAATCTTCCATGAATGTATTCATCATATCATGAAAAATTGTTGTCATTGCTTGTTGGTATGTAGCTCCTGCATTCTTTAATCCAAATGGCATTACATTCCAGCAATAGGTACCCCAAGGGCATGTGAACATTGTTTTAACCTGATCTTTTGGTGCAATCTTTATCTGGTTGTATCCTGAAAATCCATCCTTTAAAGAATACATTGCATGACCAATAGTCAAATCAACAATGATATCTATATTTGGCAAAGGGAAGTCATCTTTGGGACATGCTTTGTTCAAATCTCTGAAATCTATAAAAAATTCTAATCCTTCAATTTGGCTTTGAAATAGGTACAATATTGGAAATCCATTTTGCATAGTCAATAGACCGAATGAATCCAACATCTAAAAGTTTCTTTAACTCTTCTTTAACCAATAATGCAACATGTGGATGCATTTTTTTTGAGCTTTTGCTTCATAGGTTTTGCTCCTATTTTTATAGATAAATGATGCATTATCAAATTAGGATCCAACCCTGGCATATCGGCATATGACCAAGCAAAAGTGATTTGATTCTCCTTTAATAACTATCTGAATTTCAGTACTTCTTCCGCTGTTAATGATGCTGCAAGTTGTAAAATCTTTGGTTGCTCTTTTGTACCTATATTGATGGACTCTGTTGGCTCAATCAAAAAAGAATATCTTTCTTGATAATATTTAGGAAGAGTGTCAAGTTTCTCATCCTTCAATGCCTCAAAAAGGTTTTCACTGTCGGATTCGCTCTTTATTTTTCTCTTGTTGTGATCTACCACTGCCATTTTTCAGTTTTCACTGATAGATCCATCTTTTATTTCATTTATTTTGCAGCTAAGAGACTTGACACCATCCCTATCAAAATCTTGAGTATGTGATTCTTCGATGGAACAATTTTTTTCTTGATTAGATGAACAAAGGAAGTTTACAATATCCTCATCATCATGAAATGTAGGGATATGGATAGATGCATTGTTGTCCCAATCAATAAGTTCTAAATAAACTAAAGGCATGGGATCATTAGGTTGGGTAAGGTCTTGAGCTGTCAAAGTCATGATATGGTTATCATTTTCATGATAGGAAAGGTCTATAATGGAATTCTCCTGTCGATTATCAATCTCGTTAAAATCTGAATCATCCTCACTTGAGTCATCATCATATCGTGGTTCAAATTCAAGTGATTGTGTTCTTGAGCTTTCTCCTTGTATGAGAATAGGTGCATATTTGTGTATAGTATCAACTTCTTTGTCTCTCTAGAATTCATCATTATAAATGGAGTCCCATTCATATTCATTAGAATCAGTATCTAAACTATTCTACAATTGGAAAACTGACTCGTAAATTTTTTGTAGAGTGACATCTTCATGGAGTTTGTTTGAATTTGATTCTTTTTCATGAGTTTGTTGCCCTTGCTGTGAAGTTGACTCTTGTGTATCCTTACCATATCCAAGTCTTTTTTTATCATTTGGATGTATTGAAATAGGTTGAATTGGCTCAATGATTCCTTCTTTTCTTTTTCCTATAGGTCCATTTCCTTCATAGCCCATTCTTTGCATGATACTATACCCTTTACCATATTGTTTAGTAGGTAATTTGATGTGCAAAAAAGATTGATCTTCATCTTTGTTCAACTAGCTTAAAATGTCTCTATCTTCAGCCTCTTCCTCAGTAGTGTTAGCTTTAATAAAATTTCCATCAAAATTTGTGATTGGCGCAGAAGTTTGGGATGTAGAGGCTGTTGCAATCTTTTGATTTGATAGGGTCGGTTGACCATGTGACTGAGGAGAAGGAGGTAAGCTAGAAAGGCATAGCGAATATTCACCTACTCCTTTATCTTTTAAATGTAGCTTGGCGTCAAAATGCTTTGTCAATTCTTGCAATTGACCTTGTAAATTGAAAGAAGAAATTGCAAGAGCCTCCCTATTATGTGGCACAAAGGCATCTTGAGTTGCTCAAAGATTTGAACAAGTTTGGATACTATTATAGTCAGCTTGTATAGTTATTTCTTGTCCATCATATAAAAATTTAAGGCATTCATGGTATGTTGATGGTACTACTTGCATATCATGGATCCATGAATGACCCAAAAGTATATTGTAGGAAAGATCACGATCTAGAACCTGACAAAAGGTATTCTTCACAACAGGTCCCACTCTGATAGGTAGCATTATTAATCCTTTAGGAGCTCTTTCTTCATCATCATATGCCTTGATAGTTATTTTCCTTCATGGATCAATGGAATTTTATGATATTCCTAAGGCATGTATTAACTTTAAAGTACAAATGTTTAAACTGGCTCCTCCATCTATTAAGACACGTCTGATTCGATGTTTATGTATCATGACTTCAAGATAAAGCGATGAATTATGCGGATGTGTCTTGGAAGCATCATCTTTTTCAGAAAATGAAAGACAAGTGGGTGAAGATAAGTGTCCCACCATGGCTTGAAATTTTTTTACATCTAGATCAGTGTCAACAGTTGTGTTTACAAGAGCTTCTTCCAAAATATTCTTGTGTATGGGGGAAATTTTGAGAAGTTCAAGGATTGAGATTTGAGATGATGTTTTTCTCAATTGGTCAACTAGATTATAATGAGTTGGAGGAGAAATAGCTGCCTTAGACTAACTTCCTTTTAAAACAACCTTTTCTTGTCCCCTCGTAGTGACATTAACTTGTTGATATTCTTGTTTTTCCTTGATTTTAATAACATTAACCCGTTGATCATCTACATAGATGTGGCGAATTACATTGTCTTCAACATTATTTATGGCTTTTGCTTTGGTATCTAATGTTTCCCCCTTTTGATAATTTGGTAAGGGATCTTTGAATGCTCGATGATCGTCATTAGTACGATGTCCTTCAATTGTGATAGTGCCATTGTCAATTAAATCTTGTACTAGATTTCACAAAGCTTGACAATTATTTGTTCTATGACCTTTACATTGATGATAATTACAATAATATGAGTCATTCCATGATAGTGGTTTGACTCATGGCTCATAATCTCTTTGTGGTGGTAAGGTGATGACCTTATTATCGAGAAGCTCTTTGAGAGCAGACTCGAGAGATTGACCCAAAGCGGTAAAATTCCATCGATTTGAAAAGAATGGAGGTCTAGATGGATTTGATGTTTGGGTATTGCCAAGATTATTATTGAAATTACCACGATTATCCTTGTTTTTTTGATTGATCATGCTTTCTTGATTGGAATTTTTTGATTTTTGGGTGTTGTTTCCTTGTCGATTGGTATTTCCTTGTTGATTATTCTCTTGTTGATTGTTTCGTTGAGCACTTGACAAGTTTAAGATAGATGATCTTGTTCGTAGATTGTTCACATCCACTATACCATCATTAACGATGTTTTTATTTATGTTCCAAAACCTTGTTTTATTATTGGATGAACTTGGATTATCAAGTTTTATCACTTCTCTTTTAACCAACACTCCTTCAATGGTGATTGCATTTTCAATCAATTTTTCAAAGTTAGGTAGACAATGAAGATTAAGCTTGTAGCTTAATTCTTGATCTAGGCTGTTGATAAAGATATCCATCTTCTCCTTTTTAGGAATAGAATGAGAATATCATGCAAATAATCTTCTCCATCTTTGTAAAAATGTAGTAAAAGGTTCTACTTTTTGTTTCACTTTACAAAGATCAAGCATAGTTATCTGATGTTAGATGTTGTACGCGTATTGGGATATAAACTGATTGATTAACTCCTCAAAGGTTTTGATGGGAGGGGTAATTTTTGAAAGCCACTTCGTGGATTGTGCCCCCAAACTTCATGGAAATAAATGCATTAAATAGGTATCTTCATAAGCGAATTCTAGAGTCATATTTCGGAAATCTCTCACATGTTCAATGGGATCAGTTTTCCCATTATACCTATCAAATTTAGGGATTTCGCAATGTTTTGGAAAAGGGATCATTTGAAGACTCCTATCAAATGGATAAGGAGATATATCATCCAAAACATACTTCTTTGATACGCTCCCTTGCATTTCCTTTATTTTCCCTTGTAATTCTTTTATCTGTCAAGAGCACTAAAATCATTAGGAGGAGTTTCAGGATTACGTTTAATCCCTTCTACATCAAAATCAGAAGGTAACTTAGCTCCTTGATTAGCTAATGAAAGGAAATATATTTCCTTGTTTTGTTCTAGAATCTTTTCAACTAAAGTTTGAAATTGGGGATCCTTTTCTGCTTCTTGAAGTTTCTCTTCTATTATCTCATTAGTGTGAAATGGATTCTCTTCTCTCTCACTATTATCACCCATTTTGTTTGCGGAACTTTCCCCTTCCTCTTTTTCTATGTGCTTTTGAGATCTCGTGACAACAGGCATAAGCTTTGCCCAAAATTTTACTAAATTTTGATCAAAAGAAAAGGAATAGTGCAATTTTTGATGGATATGGAAGTCAAGATAGAATGAAAATTCTATTACTTAAAGATTTCTAGTCTCTAGCTCATGTTTTCCCTATTTGAAAGGATGAAAAATCTTGTTGGTAGGATTTGAAGCAAGAGATCAAGGAAAATGATTTTTCACTTTGTAAAATTTTGATCGTAGCTTTGTAAAAGGATGGATTTGTAATAGATGCCTAATGTGATTTGAGTTCTCTATTGTAGAAATTGATTCGAACGAGTAGAGTATACAATTGTAGGTTGGGGTATATAAAAAGAACGAATATATTGACTATGGTTATGCCTTTGAGAAAGGGCTCTTCTTTGAAAGAAAGCTCCTGAGTATAATGGTTCTACAACATAATCATCAATGAAACCTCTAACACAATCGTGATATCTATGGATAAAGGTTCTATGTTCAAGTAAAACCTTTTGACTTTGATACAAGAATCATTTTTTCTTCAATAATTTCTTGTAACTAAGTAGTTTCTTTGGCTTTTTGACTCGTTTGAGAATAGACTTCTTAACAAAGGTTGTAGATTTTCAATCCCTTAACATGTGAGTAATCAATGTAATTGTAAGTTTTGGATGATCTTTACTGAATTAATATTTTGAAGACATCTCAAACAAATTGTAGAATAGTTGTTTTTAAGTCGTATACTAAACATCAAGTGTATAATCAAAATGTTTTTCAAAAATTGTTTTCACAGGATTTTACACATGACAAATAGTTCAAACAAACTCACTCTTAGTACTCAAGTAGGTCACCATAAAAATCAATAGCCCACATCTTAAAATTGCGTCGACTCACACAGCCGTGTCACCCTCGAAAGGGCGCCTGTGTTTTTGTCTTTTCCAGGCGTGTACTCAGAGTGACGGAAGTGGATACCGGATCCCCTGAGCAAACAGTCCTTGGCAGTTATATGGTGAGTATCTTGGGGGTAGATTCTTCCCTCCCTTGCACCGTGATTATTATGATGTTCAGAAACTGACTTCGGTTGGATACTACACTAAGTTTGTAGTAAAGGTTTCCGTTCGGTGTGACAAATGATAGAATCCCTCGAAAGACCTCCCAACCTTTAGAACAAAGGCTTTGGGGATGGTTATCTTCCACACTACCAACAAAAGAGGGTTTCCCAAGATTTTCTTTAAATTTTATAGTGGGATGGAATAGCCTGGCTTTGGCTTGAACCCACTTGAGTCGTTCCTCTTGGGTGAGTACTTTTTCCCACAAGAGTAGGCTCTCTAAAAGGTATTATCAAAGCTTGAAATTGCATGAAATGAAATAGACGAGTTTGGCATTTTGATCACCCAGTTAAGGGGAGAGCATAGGCCTACCACCGTTTTAATCAAAGCAAACAAGAGTTCAATTTTAAGCCCAAATAAATAATTTTCTATGCTAGGTGAAGATATTGCTTCACAAAGACATGAAATACTTTTTAGTCCCAAAATAAAAGATGAAGTGACTATCCTAGGATTGATTCATTCTTTCCATTTAAGTGACTATCCTAGGTTTGTTTCATTCTTTTAAAACCTTTACTAGCCACGACCGTGTCGGATCCAGTCAAAGCTTACTTAAGTTACAAATTAAAATTGTAGCCTTTTTTAAAAAATGTGCTAAAACAAACATCATGGACGCTAAAATAGAGTTAATGGGCGCTGTAGGAAGAATGAAGAGCGCTAAGGAATCTTTCAAGGACGCTGAAGAATCTTTCAAGGGTGCTAAGGAATCTCTCAAGGGCGCTGAAGAATCTCTCAAGGGTGCTAAAGAATCTCTCATGGGCACTACAGTACTGGTCAAGAGTGTTGTAGGACTGGTCAAGGGCACTGCAAGATTGGTCAAGAGTGTTGCAGGACTAGTCAAGAGCACTGCAGGATGGATGAAGGGCGTTGAGTTGGGTGTGATATGCGTTGAAGCATGTTAAATGTGCTAATACGCTCTTTTAGCCGTAACCTGTTAGAAAAACCTGCAATAAGATGTTAAAACTAGGGCAAAGGCCCCACGGTGGGCGCCAAAAATGTGTTGTGGGAATGTTAGTATCAAAATAATGATAATAAAACACATTAATGGAACATTAAACTAAAGAAAGCTGAATAAATTGAAATAAAATCAAACAGAGCTTCTTTAGAACCGTTCCATTGTCCTCTATCTCTAGTGATTTGTTTGAAGCTACTTGCTCTCAGATTGTGTAAGCAAGGCTTCTCAGAATGGCAACCTGAAGAATGAGTATGCAAAGGGAGAATTCTTCTCTATCCTATATGCTGGTGGAATGAAATGTTGATGTACGGATATGCACAGGGGCTGTAAATTATGCACAAGGGCTGTGGATTATGAAAAATATGATATGAAGTGGATTGGCCATGATATGGGATGCTAATATGCTAAACTATGCTATGCTAAGATTCTAAAGATTATGGATGTTGGAAGACTATGCTATGCAAATTGACTATAGTTTTCCTGTATGAAAGCTTCCCCTTTTTTTAGTGGCTCGACAGTCCCTTTTATAGATTTTTGTAGGCAAGAGTCTGGCTGGCAAAGATCAATGGCTGTGAGATTGTATGGTAATTTTGAATGTGAGAGATGGAGAGGTTGAGAGGAAGATGGAAGATGTTGGGAGGTTGGAGAAAAGAATGGAGGATTGTCTTCAACCCACGGGAACAAGCTTGCTCAGAAACAGAGGAATTTAATTTTATGTTTTTGCAGTTTGTTTCACAGTTGTTGAAGATTATCCAAAATAAATTAAATAAATAAATTTATTTAATTTTATGTGAGTTATGGGTTGGAAGATTTTTTTGAAATATTTGATATGAAGACTATAGAATTTTTAATTAAATATTTTTGAAATATTATTGCAAATAGACTTTAGAGAAATTAATTAAATATTTTGGAATATTTAATTGTAAATGGAATTTAGAGGTTTTTTAGAAGAGAGGAATATTTAATCTTAATTTGAATAAAATATTCAAGCCAAGATTATATGATAATCAATATAAATAAATCGTAATGTTTATTTAATTAATTAAGAAATGACTAAGAAAGTGAATAAATAAACTTATTTATTTAATCGAAATGAAAGAATGAACAATATAAATAAATTATTTAAATTTATTTATACGTAGATTGAATTAAGAGATTTAATTAAATATTAAAAATATTTAATTAATTACCAGACTATTGTGATGTGACCATTTTTAGATTTATACAGATGGAATTTAATGAATGTAATGGCTCCTTTGAGGTATATGGATGCATTTAATGACATTTTGGTATGACTTAACTAGATTTTCACTCGATTGATTTATCAAGGAATTTAATACATGTTCTTTGTGTAGGATTTATGGAACCAGCTGAGAAGACTAAAAAGGAAAAGAAGAGTGTAAAGGCTACAAGAGGAGAAAAGGAAAAAGGCCAAAATGAAGTATAAGTTCCATAGAGTTGAATGCAACTCAAAGATTGTCTCATAATGGGACAAGGTAATAGATACAAACTTAGGTCACATCAACATAGATGAATTCAGATAATGAGTCTTGGTCAACCTAAAGAATAAAGAAGCTTGGGAAATAAAGAGAAGTGTGCTTGCAAAAGAGGCAAGTTTCCCTCCAGCTCTAGTTAGCCTAGAGTTTATTTTTCCATGCAAGGAGTGTTACCACCCATAATCTAGGAGAATAGTCACTATGGATGGGCAAGTGCTAGTTGATCTGACTCTTATGTTGATTGGAAGAACATTTGGAATCCCCCTATTTGAAAAAATGGAAGACTGAGAAAGATTATACTCTAAATGTGTGGAAAGTAGGCCTCATAGGTTGCAAGAGAACCATAAATCAAACATGGTTGATTGAGAAAAGCGTTAGTTCCAATAAATTCCCTCAAAAGCTATATCATAGCAACTTTGTGGAGGAGTTCAATGACCTCATGACATTGTTGAGCAGTGTAATGGGACTCCCTACTGCCTCAATCTTTGAGGAATGGATGTTGTACTTTGTGGAAGAAATCCTCCAAGGAGAAGCTAAGTTTCACTGGGCCAAGCTAATAAGTGACAACCTCCACAATCAATTTGTTGCAGTAAAGAAGACCAGGGAGTTCTATATGACCTCCTATATTGTATATATTTTGGCAATCACTTTCCCCTACAAGGGTTTGACTTGTGTTGGTGAATTGGGAATGAAGAAGGGGAAAAATCTTGTCTATGATTGTTACTCGTAGTTGTTGATAAAAAAAATTATAAGAGAGATTATAGGCAAGTCAATGTTTCCTTCATAATGTACATTGTTCAAACCCTATCAAAATATTATCATAGAAGGATGTCTCACAACATGAAGGCTTTGGTTAAATTTTTTGGGTACTAGTTCATTCAGTTCCCCAAGTTTACCTACATAAGGGCACAAGGATTCTTGGGGTTTCCATATCATTTTCCAAGATACCCAGTGATAGGATAATCCTACTAGAGCTCACCAAATAGTTGCATACTGCCCATTCATTGATGCAAGATAAGCACCATGTTGGGGTTCCATACCACATTATTTTCGGTCAAGGAGTATATTTGTGCCTTGCTACCTCCTACATAGACTATTCTAAAAAGGATATTATAATTTGGAATTGCATATAGGGCGAGGAGGCTTGGACCTTCTAGGAAATTTAAGTAAGCAAGTTGGAAGTAAGTATTCCCACAAGCCCCATATTGAATACTTTTGGGAAAATTGTGATGGCGACCATGAGGTCAAAAGAAGACATTATATGAGAATGATTTTTTTTTTGTGAAATCTATTGATCTATTATCAATTCCTAACTAAATGGTCAATGATGAGAACACTTTGGATGAAAGATACAATGCTTTCAACAATGTTCCTTTGCCAGTGATTGATTGGAAAGAGCCAAAGGTCAAAGACCTAGACACAGTCACCTGAACAATAGAGAAAATAAATAAGAAGTGGTTGGATGATCAAGTGGCCCAATTGCAACAACAAGGCATGGAGTTAACATACGAGGAACTAGAAGATAACCTTGAAATTGAAACAAAAAGTGGTGTCAGTACAGGTTCTTCACACGAAGCCCCTGAGTCTCCACCTGTCACCTGATCAAAGAAGAGAAAAGAGGTGTTGAAGTGACAACCTAAAAAAAGGTATACACTAGGAAGGTAGTTGAATGACAAAGGCCTCCTAAGAAGGCCAAGAGAATTGTTCCTGATATGCCCACTATTCAAGAAGAAGAGTCCTTGCCACAAGAGGAGGAAGTTGAACAACTACAATCACCTCCATGTACTACTTCCATGCTTCCAACTGCTATTGCTGCACAATCTCCTTCCACTCCCCCATCATTGGTTGTATCATCTCCACTTGTTGTGGACATCTCCATCCATCTCACCTCCACCTCTCTGACTACACCTGTGGTCATAGTTGATTCCTCATCTTCAACTAATTCTCCTCTATCATCTTCCTCCCTCCTACCTCCATTGCCAACTTTCTCTACCTTGCCACCTTATATGCCCACCAACTCTATGTCACCTATATCCTTGCCTAAGACTTTTTTCTCTTATTTGGAAAACATGTCACCCTAATTTTTAGAAATTATTTTGAATCCCCAGGCTAAACTCCTTATGTATCAACTTGTTGCATCATTTCCCATCCATCCACCTCCTACTAAGCCACCCAAAATGGAGGCAACAATACAGACATGTGAAGAAATGGAGAGGAGTGAGGAACAACTTAAGGAAATTGTTGAAATTGTTGAAGAGACTAAGGATTCAGACCATGAAGATTACTATGAACATGTTGAAGGTGGCTCAAGGATTGATTTAGATGAAATGGATTTAGATGAAGAGGGGAAAAAAACACCCAAGGATGGGGATATGAGTAAATTTGACACTTATTATGATGTGGAGACCTTTGATCAAGAGCCTGAAGATGAAAAACCCAAATAACTAATGAAAAAAGGGAAATTCTAGAGGAGAACTACTTTTAGGAACAAAGAATTGATACATAAATTAATGTGGCAAAAAGTGATGAACTCCCAAAAGTTGGTTGAGATGAGGGCCCCTAGAATGAAGAAATGCATGAAGAAGGGAAGTAGGATAAAGAGAAGAAAAGTGATGATGACCCAACATAGGGAGAAGATGTCGAGTGAAAGTTTGAAGAATCTTACCAAGGAATAGAGTCAGAGCTTGACACAGGAAAAGTTATAATACAAAAAGGAGAACAGGACGAACAAGAGGATAATATCGAGGATGCTCCCAAGCATGAAGGAGAAGAGCCTCAAAAGGATCAAGATGATACAAATAGTGAATTCAACACTACATCCATTGACCAACAAACATAAATCCCCTCTTGGTTGGAGCAACAACTGAAGAGTAAAGCTCATGTGCTTCCAAATCTTAAGGATCGCCTAGAAGCGATATTAGCTTAAGCCTAGGTAAAGACATGAGAAGAAGAAACCAAAGGTTATATCACACATTACAACAGATGCCTTGGTTTCTCACATATTGCAGGTGGAAACCCCAACTTTGGATAAAGATGTAGGGACCCCTCGAGCCAAGAATTACCATGTGACAACCATCAACCTAGGCCCTGCTTCTTGAGCCTAGAAGATAGATGATTTCCAACGGTTTGTTACTATAATTCTACAATAGTTATACAAGGATTAATCCACAAAAGAAGAATTGAAAGCACAAGTGGCAGAATTTATATCCTTCATATAGCAATGGGCCACATTCAAAGAAGAATCTCTAATAGAATCCCTAACACCTTACCTATTGTCAAAATAAGAAATCAATAAAATGGAAAGAGTGAGAAATTGGACCAAGTTTGCATTAGACTGGTTTAAAAGGGTAACAAACATTGGAAATAAGGGTATTCTCTATGTAGTCAAAATGTACAACCATTTTCTAATCTTGCACAAGGAGATTGAGAAGGAGGTAGGGACATGTAAAGACTTTCCTAATCTTTATAATAGGACATGCCCCAGACTAAAGAGCATCCTGAATTTATATATAGAAGTTTGGGAGAAAGAGTTGGCTCTACCAAAGGAAGATCACTAGCTCACCAAGGCATGGCTACTTAAATTTGAATTTAGAAAGGGGATTCTAGAGAAATTTGTGATTGAATTGGATGATATTCATTCCTGTGTTGTTTCCCACCTAACTGAGAGTGATGACCTCTTAGAATTATTTATAGGAGCCACGATGTTGGCCCAAAAATTGGATCGTGAATATGTAAAGAATTAATTCCACAAGAAAATGAAATAGGGAATTGGTGACAGTTTATCGACAGACTTTATGGATTTTTTTGCATGTGATTTATCCAAGTCAGAAAAAATGATTTAGGAAGGGGATACATGCATAAAGCATCATGATGAAATGATGAAGGAATTCAAAAGGATCACCTTTCGCATCACCAAATCTAACTTCCCAGACCAAGAAAAGCTCTTAGCAGTTCTAAAGAAGTTTGCTCAAATTTTTCTTTTGTAGCATGATGCTAGAAATATTATAATAGAAGAGAAATACTTATAGTTTCTATATAGAAGACAAAATTAGTTGTAGGAAAAAATTGGCTAAAAGAAAAAATAGGGAAAGACAAGAATAGCCAATTTTATATTATAAAATTTTGTACTTATGATGGGTGATGTGAAATACCTAAGCTAGAATGAATCTGAGCCATTCATTGAAAAGTAATCTTGACCATCCATTTAGAATTTTGGAAAACTATAAATAGTGGGCATCCTCTCATTTTCAAAGAGAGAGATGAGTTGTTGTAAAAGAAATTTTGCAGCAATATATAAGAAAACATTGAAAGTTGATGGTTTGTTTGTGTATTGCTCTTTATGTGTGCATGATTCAACCTCCATATGTTGTTTCAACTTAGTTTATTTACTATGGTTTTATTTTCAAATTGCTAGTAAATGTTCAACTTTAATGGTGATTGTTTGTTACAGTATTTGATGCACTTCCGGCTCATGATTTTAGTGATTCATTGATGATGAATTGTTATGCAAAGCTAGTTTGAGCTCTTTATTTGATGCACACAATTTCAATTGTTTGTTCATGCTTAATGGGTGAATGTTGCAGTATAAAAATCTGCAAAGAACCTTAGAAGATGGCACTTGTTTTGTGATACTGAAAAAATTTCTTGGTCAAGCAAAACTTAGTTTTTTGGGGTTTGTCTACTGTAACATCTGCCATTGTTATTGTTGTTCCATATTTTTAGATTTAAAGTAACTTCTAAACACTTAAACATTTTTCCTTTTCTTTTAAAATATGAGTTAGACATAAGCTCTCAGCGTCATAACAATGTCATATCTGATGGATAAGATGAGTTTCAATCTATTGTCATAAACTTGCTACTACTACTTATTAATTTGAAAATTTTGAAACTTCATCACAGACCTAAAAATTCCATGCTTTGTGAACTAGAAAGGCCCCTTGTGATTACCAACAAATCACACATCATCAACTGAGTTGTTTTATGTGTAGTCATGACCTGACATACAAGAGACCTTGGGGTAGTTATCTGAAACTTGTTTGCAAATTTTTACATTTCAAGAGAGACATAACACTTGTGTTTTGTCTATGTTGAGAAGTGAAAAAACACCCATCAATAATGAAGTGCCTATATAAACAAGCTTTCAAGTAATTATTTTCATCTAGAGAAAGAAATTTAAGATCTAAGCATTCACAAACATTCAAGTATTCTTTCACAAGAGCATTTAAGAGCAAGTAGCAAGAAAATTTGAAGTCTTGGAGTAGCATTATAGTGTTTTGCAAGTCTTCAAGCTCACTTTCATTCAAGAACTAGCATTTTCAAGGATTTTAGGATTGCCTATGGTGAATCATGATGGATTCTAGGTTGGGGAGATGCAACTAGCCATCAAGACAAGCCTAATGACTTGTTTCCTAAGTGATTCCATTCTCCATTATCACTCTAATTTCAGCATAAGGTACATGCATCATTACGGATTATTAGGGTCATTAGACATCTCCCAAGGTAAGTCATTCATCTTCATGTTTCATTCATGCATCTCATTCTAGCACATTAGAATAAGGTTGCATCGCATTTCAGATTTCCTAATCTTAGATACACATAAGGCTAGGGTTTATATTCACATTTAATTTCAAGATTAATTATTTATATCAAGGTTTAATTATCAAAATAGAGGTTGGACCAAGGAAAATCCCCCATAAGCAAATCAACACTATATTTTGTTTTTGCAAGTCTTTTTACATGTTCATATCCAAAAATTGGGTTGGGAAGAAAGAGTAGAGATAAGGGAGTAGATTTGAACTTTGATTTTATGAAAAATTAGGATGGGAATGATATGCCACAAGTGGCATATGAGTCCCAGTGTAAGAAATTTTCTATATTTCTGAAGATCTTGAGTCAACACTACCAGATTCTTGTTTCAGCCTAGAAACCCTAGACTAGGACTGATATGCCCAACTTGGCATATGAGTCCCAATGTGCCCTAAAATCAATATTTTTAGAATTTTAGAGCTTTCTTCGAGCACATTTAGGTTTTCAGGTGCACCTCTTTGACTTAGTTTTTTGTTCTATTTTGCATTCATTTCTAGGTCATTTCTTGTAGTTTTGCATATCATTAGGTTTCATAATTAGTTTTTGCATATTACTAGTATTTCCAAGCCATAGCTTGGTGGTGAACCCCTTTTAGTCTCTAATACTACCCTAGGACACCATTGATCATATCTCTCTCTCTCATTCCATCCCTAGATTGAGATCTTTAGGGTTTTCTTGAATGCAATAATAGTGAAATAGTACCCTACCCTCATGCTCCATCTTTGAAAAGTTGGGGCACCCTATTTCCATCATTACACTTTGGTGAAAACTTCTTTCCAATATTTCTCTTTAATATGTCTTCAACCTAGATTTGCAAATCACACACTAAAGAGAGGGAAAAATGTTGATTTGTTAGTAGAAATGGGTTTGCCTTGGTCAAACCCTATTTTGGTAATCAAACCTTGTAATGAAATCAAATGAAATGGAGGAATAATGAATGAAAAAAATTGGAAAGAAGACATATTGAATCTGGCAATGTTGAGCAACTCACTAAACCCTAGAAATGAAATGTTACAAACATGTATGAAATGGCTAGCTTGAATGTAGATCTTGATTTTGTTTGAATGATATGGATCTTGAATTGAAATTCTTTCTTGAATCATTAAAAACTACATCACAAATGTTAGCTCAAAAACAAACATGATCCATGATGACTTTGACATGATGCTTGATACTTGAATAATGCTCCAAAACACTTGATAATCAGCTCTTCAAGACTCTTGAATGCTCTTGTAAACACTTGAATGCTCTTGTGAGCTCAAATTTGGTATAATGCATGACTACTTGAAAGCTTAGGAGAAAATAAGTGACATAACCTTGTATTTATACTTGTTTGTTTCAAATTTCTCAAAATTACAACTCTACAAGCCAACATCATATCTAGGAGAATAAAATCTCATCAAGAATTTGAATTTAATTTAATTTTAAGGCACACAGGACTCATACGCCAAAAGTGGCATATGAGTCCCATTAGGCTAGGCTATGGGACACATTTTTCAAGAAATGCTTAGATTCATGTGAAATCAGGATCGAGGCCCCAAAAATTCCAAGGTGGCATATGAGTCCCAAATTACTAAATATGGGCCATACAATCCAAAAACACTTGAATTATGATTGGATGTTGGTTTATGTTAGAATTAATATTGAAAATATGCATTAATTAAGGCTCGTGGATTCAAAATAAGGCCAATTAAGGTATAAAGAAGCCCCATAATTAATGAAACCCTATATTAGTGTGAAAGTATAATACAACACTTTACAACACCCTAAATAAGGCACAATTAGGTCCACTTAGTTTACAAGGGCCCAATACCTAATGTGAATGTGTTAAACACATTACAACACTAAATCAAGGCAACATTAAGCTCAATTTGACAAGGAGGGCCTAAAAAAATGTGAAAATGTAGAGGAATACATTTTTCATCATTACATCTAGCCCCCACTTTAGTGAGAAGAGGAACTTGTTTCAAACACACACTAAAGTACAAAAACTTGCATCAAGAGGGGTCCAAGTGTACTAATTCTAGTAAGATAGAATGACAATGATCAAGAGGGGTGATCAAGATCCTATGGTCAACCAACATAGGCAAAAAAGAACACACGTGTAAAATGATAGAAGGAGCAACAACAAGGAACAAGCATACACTTCCAAAGTCATAAAGAAAATCAAGAATAAAATGAAAAGGGGTGGATCAAGCTTCCACCATTTTTCTTGCACGTTGTGGATTAGATGTAATTTTTTTTTCTAAAAAATCATGCTCACTCTGAAGCAACAAAACTTTAGGTTGTCCATTGGGTGAGTATCCAAAAGGTGAGACACATATGCACACAATCGGTATGTTCTCACGCAAATAAGCAAGTGGCTATGGGAAAGTCATGCCTCAATTTTCCTTCCCATTATTGACCAAACCAAATTTATACCTCTTGATAACTTTGATAAGGTGCCAAACAACAATTAACTTCAAGCTTCATGAGGCAAGAAAAGCTTTGTATGCTTGAAACTCATGAACAAACAAGATGGCTCCATAGGAAAGCAAAGTGTGTTATGTAAGGTGGCCATATAACTGAAATTGTAAATGAAAAATAGTATAAGGTACATCCAAAGGAGTTTTTCTTAGTTCATGTAAGGTATTAGCTTAGGGAAAATCATGCCTAATGTCTCCAAGAGAGGATCAATCAAAGAATAGAAGATTCACAACTTAGGGGATGTAGTGTGTTTCATCAAGCCACTAAGGGGAATATAATATGCTAAGAGAGATCATTCTCTTGAAGGAAATCACACCCAATGTCATCCAAAAAATAAAAGATGCATCACATGAATTAAGAAGACTACACAATGAAAAATGAAATGTGAAAGAATAATACCAATGTATGCACCCACTTTAAAGAAATTGCTAAACATCATGTTGTGAGCAATTACTTTAAAGTAGTAAATGATAGATGCTAACAATAAAGAGGACATGAGAGCTTATTTGGAAAGCACTATACCAAGTCATATGTTTCCAAATTAAGCTATGTCTTGAAAAAGGGAGGGATTCCCCCAAAATGAAACTCCAAACACATGAGGGATCCATAGATTTGGGATTAGTATGTTCTTGCTACAATATTTTTAGAGAGCTCAAAACTATCATCATTCCCAAAATACTCATGGAACAAGAAGAATGACACAAAGAGAGGGAAAACAAAGAAAAACCTTTTGGTTTAACATGGAAGATACATGAATGTCTCAATGCCTTACATCATCCCCAAAAGGAAAACACAAGACAAATGAAAAGATAAAGGTAAAAATTTTGGGTCAACATGGAAGAGACATGAATGTCTCGATGCCTTGCCTCATCCTCAAAAGGAAAACATAAGATGAATAAAAAGATAAATGGAAATATTTTGGGTCAACATGGAAGAGACATGAATGTATCAATGCCTTGTGGCATCCCCAAAAGGAAAACACAAGATAAAGGGAAAGCTTTTGAGTTAACATGGAAGAGACATGAATGTCTCAATGCCTTGCATCATCCCCAAAAGTAAAACACAAGACAAAGATAAAAGGAAAAGGTAAAAGATTTATGACATAGAGAAGAATGTAGATACAAATATACGAATGCACAAAGAGAGAAGTACATCAAATAAAACGTCATAGGGGATCACATTACGCACATGCAATCACACAAAATAAAAAGAAACAATGCAAAAGACTAGTAAGGCACATGCAAGTCAACCTATTAGCAGGTCATTTTCATCCCAATCATGCTCATCATATAGGAAAGGAAAACAACTAGCCAAAGGGAAAATATAAAGTGTTGAACAAGGGTTGTTACCAAGTTCAACACTCTTCTTAGGAGAATTATCGTTTAAGCTCATAGAAGAGGAAAACAATGTGTTCAATTCATTATGCACTTCTTCATCAATTTTAGCAACTTCATCATCGTCATTCAAGTTAATCACAATAGGAGGTCAAATGATAATGTCCAGAGAAGGGTTTAGCTCTTGTTGTAGTTGCAGTATAGGATCGTTTTGTTGTAATGAGGGAGTCTCATCGTGTATTGCTTCAATCAGGTTTGGATTTTGATTTTATTTATTTGTTTCTTCATTTAACCTCTGAAAAAGAGCACGACATCTATTCCTATGCTCTCTATCATTTCTATTTATTTTAGTACAACTTTCAAGTTGTGTTTTATGAGGAGCGGGTTTATGAACCATAGGTTTCTTTTCTTCCCTAAGGGGAGGAACATAAGGAACCATCGAAGGTTGTTTAACCACTTTCTCTTTAGCTTTGTAAATGTGTTTTATCTTAGGAGGTGTGATGGGATTGTTTTTTTTGTATCTTGGTCTTTTATAGGATATATGCAAATAATTTGTCTTAGGTTGGTCTTGGTTGTTTGGAATGTCTTTAGATTTTGTGTCATATATTTTGGTTTTACCTAAAAGGAGAGAGATATAGGTCCAAAATGCTTATGTAACACTCAAATCAAGATGTATGCAATCTGATATGATGCAAATGAACTTAACTGAATGCAATTGATTGATTAAGATGAACTAAAATGAATGCAAAACTAAGATTTATGCCTTGTTTGAAAACATAGTGTGATATGCAAAAATATTGAAAATGATGAATGAAATGCAATTTTTCACTAAACAAAATGTTATTTCTCAGAATATGTGCACCTGGAAGACTATAGAGGATTGAGTGAAAATCTTAAATGTTGATGAAATATGAACCTAAGCTAACTAGGACTCATTCGCCACCTTGGGAGAATAAATCCTAGATCAGGACTTTTTTGTTTGGGATTTGTTTTCTGACAGTTGGGGATCTAAAATAGTATCTAACTCAATTCTATACCTTAGGTGGGACTCATTCGTCAAGCATGGAGAATCAGTGCTCTTTCTAATTTTTGCAAACTCAAAACTCAAATCTGTACCTTGACACCTACACAACAAATTCTGACAGAAACCTGATTCTAGATCTCAGAAAATTCCTACAAAATAGCTTAAAATAGTTTATCTAATGGGTTTTTTGCCTTAGTCAAACCCTAGGTAGGTAATTAAACCTTGAATAGAGAAAATTTTGCATAAACCTTATTCTTAGATGTATTAAAGACTAGGAAAAGTTGAATCATGACAAAAACCCTATCCTATTGCTCTAGAATAGGACATGCAATAATGATTAAAAGGATGCAAGATCTCTACCCTATAAACCTTACAACACATGAAATGTGGATAAGAAATGACATACAAATGATAAATAAACACAATGCAAACCTTAGTTTGAAGATAGAGTAACAATGGAAGATGGAATCAATAGGAAACCAAGTCCTTAGACATGATTTGGTGGCTATTTGCACCTCCTCACCCTAGATTTCTTCATGATTCACCATAGGAATCCATCATCAACACTTTGCAATGTTGGATATTGACAAGATTAGTTATCTTCAAGACCTACAAAAACCCTAGTTTGTTGTCCTAAAACTTCAACTTTTGATTATTAACTTTGTTGTAGAATGATTTTTGCTCTTGAGATGATGAAAAGTGATCAAAAAGTTATGTAAAATGAAATAAAATGTGTATTTATAGGAAACAACATCTTATTTTCCCATAAATTATACCTAAGAGGCCAACATTCACCAGAAATAAAAGTTAAATTGATTAAATTTTTGCTTATTTTTGAACTTTCCCTCAAAGGGGACTCATTCGCCACCCTTAGCAAATGGGTCACACCAGAGAGGACTCATTCGCCCAAGGTGGAAAATGGGTCCCACTACTGCTGTTTGAAAGTGGGTTGTCGAGGTATGATGCTATTAAATTATTTTTGTCGGGTTTTATGTGATTTCACATGTGAAACATGCCTCTAGATCAAAACGAATGGGTCCAAGGGGCCTATAAATGTGGTTTTGAAGGGGAAATGATGCAAAGGAGTCAAAATTGGGTCTAATTATGCGTGAAATTGTCTCTTTTCTCAAGAGGGTCCAATTTTCTATGGCACATTTATCCCCCACTTTAGCACCCATATGACTCTATGTGCATATGTAAGCTAAAGGACTCTAAACAATGCACCTTACTATATAAAAGGATACTCATTCAAAAGATGGGAGAATGAAGCCCCCAATGTATTTATCTAAAAATCACAACATTAGGAATCGCATCCTGCAACACACATTCATTAATTGTCTAAAACTCATTTGATCTAACTCTTAGGAATCCAATTCGAGGGTAGATGTATGCCCCCCCTTGATTTTGCTTGCTTTACAGAGGTGGAATCAAGGTAGCAATCTAGCCACATTGAAGGATATACACCATACCATAGGGAATTTCCAAGTACCATGTCACATAACGATAGGTAAAAGATTATTTCAGGTGTGGAATCATGATTCCAATGCATCAAACGACATCGAAAAAGGATTACCCCAATGCCTGTTATGTTAAATTTAAGAAAGATTATAGTAGAAATTTGTCAAAAAAAAAGATCATAGCATTAGGTTAAAATGTGAGTAAAAAAAGAGGTGAAAAGTAAGTAAAAGAGAGGGATGAAAGTAATTTGTCACTTACTATTCATTTTTCCTTCATTATATCTTGAGAGTGACAACTAGGAGAAGAAGATGTCGAGCAGACGAGGTTACACACCTTCATGACTAGACGATCTTCATGAGCAAGTAGCACATGGCGAGCGGTATCATGAGGTGAGTCAATTCTGCAACTTTATTCATGTGATTTGATGATACTGTAATGATAATTATGCAAGAATAGGCTAATTTAGGGTTCTTGGAAAAAAGTTCACAAAGTGTCCCATTTCTTCATGAAGTGCCCCATTTTTTTGCGAAGTGTCCCTGTTTCTTTGCAAAATGGTCAAAAAGGGTTCTAAAGTGTCTAGGGTCATTAGAATAGCATACTAGATTGAATTTAGCACAATTTCTTAATGAATAATTGGAAAAATGAAGAGACAAGATGAAATTTAGAGAATTTTATGATGATTTGCATAGGTTCTCGCCCAGTCACGGTAGCAGCTAGCGGGAAGACAATTGTCATTTTTTAGAGATCTATCACCAGCGCTATCAACAACAAAGACAAAGCATCTACAGTCACTAAGTATCTATTGGGCATACATGATTCCACCTACGAGATACTATGATGCCATGCTTATGGCTTTGTGTGAGCGTTGGGATGCGGATACCTGTACCTTTCATCTTCCCACCAGGGAAATGACGATCACACTCGAGGACATACATTTCATTCTCCAAGTTCCTATTTGGAGAGTGCGAGTGTATTTCCAAGGGGATCGATCATTCTATGAGAAGAAGAGAGATATGCAGTACTACCTAAGAGGTCTGATACATGATGAGAGGGTTAGAGCATGGATCGAGTTTCCTATGCTTTTGTACTCATGAACTCCTGTGGTGACATGGATTATGGTGCACACAGTGGAACTACTACTCAATCCAAAAGAATCAGCGGCACACTTGGTACGCAGGATGTATGAGCGGCAAACAGTTTATGCATGGGGACGTTGTATTCAAGCACATTTGTACTATGATCTAGGGAGATTTGTATACCGAGAGATCGACAGTATGGTCCATTGTACGCTTCTACAAGTGTGGTGCCTTGAGCATATCACATGTACCAGGCCTGCTGGATATCTATGTACTATAATGACAGAGTACCCACGAGCATTCGGCTACCCTTTGCGATGGTTATGGCAGTATGGAGATTTAGATTTTTGGAGGGTGAGATTCGACTGACTAGAGGAGGATGAGATCCTATGGAGACCTTACCTATTTACTCTTCAGTGACTAGATCCCACCAGCTAGCTACGGAGGATGCAGATGGATAGATATCTAGCGGGGAGACATGACTATGTCGTATGGCCATTCTATTATGGACAAGTCATGCAACAATTTGGATAGATTCAAACACCACCTAGGGCATGCCCCTTCATTAGATGATCAGTACAGAGTGCCTGGAGGCTAGGGGATAATGTTTGGCTAACTATAGATCATGTTCATGGGAGTGATCAATATCACTACTAGCCACTAGTCTTTGACACTAATGATGTCAGTAGCGCAAATGAATTTGAGGAGTGGTGGGAATATGCACGACTAGCTCTTGTGTTTCCCATGGATTTCTCCCTAAGTGATGCAGAGGTAGCAGCAGATGAGTGTGATGAGCCAGAGGAGAGAGCAAAGGAGGTATAATATAGGCTAGTAGATATTTTTACAAATGTGATCAATGAGGATTACCAGTCTGATGTTGATCCCGACTATGAGGACCAGGATGGGGGAGAGTATGAGGAGGAGGAGGATGAATATGAGGAAGAACATTATTACGAGGAGGAGCCACCCCTTAGTGTGGGTGATGAGATAGCTATTGAGGATTAGTACAAGTATGGAGAGTCTTCACATATTTACAGGACCAGATCATGAGTAGTAGCTACAATAGACATTAGCATGCAGATTCAAAGGGAGGCTAGCACATCCTCCATGCCTCCCAGAGATAAGGAGGTTGACATTCATCATATGTCTAGAGACATAGGTGGTAACATTTTATTTTATGCATGTCCTTTTAGTGATTTATGCTTAATTTATATATATATCATGATGATGTGTTATAAATTGTGTACATGATCTATCTTGTAGGAGTGACGAGAGGCTGGTGAGAGTTCTATCGTCAAGTAGCCATGGAGATAGTGCCAGCATCCCTCAAGGAGGGTGAGATAGATCCTGACTACATGCCCCCACCGACCATGGAGGAGGAGCCAAAGTCACTTAGACCATTCACAAGGCTATGAGTAGTATCTGAGAGTGTGAGGAGGCAACTTCATTAGACTGAGAGTGCACTATAGTCAGTAGAGACCATGGTAGAGGTAGGGAGACTATGTGTAGAGCTATCTTAGGCATGATCAAAGAGAGACCAGATGGAAAATGAGTAGCTTATAGTTCTTGGATGAGTACAGGGTCTAAAGTATGCACTGAGACTCGGTAGTTCGCAATCATGGTCACACACAACCATCTCATGATGTCCAGGGACTAGATCGCGAGTGCCAGATCCTGAGGGGTCTAGCTCTCATAGACCATTATGATGTGATTTTGATATGTATATGAAACTTTCATAGATGTATAGAGACATGCACCTTTAATATGATGATGATGTAGCATTTGTTTTGAAATGAATTTAAATGCTATGTGATTAATTAAAGTACTTATGGTGAAAGTATATAATTAATGGCTACATGATTTAACATAAGCTATGTGATCTAATGTAAAACATATTGCAGTTTTAGCATAGATACAACATTGGTGATGAGAAAAAGGATATGTTAAATTAAATACACTAATAAGGATCTAACTTAACATAAGAGGATTATGAATAGTATGAAATCTAATATAATTATAAAATGAACATTAATAATTACCTTAGTGTTCAAGACAAACATAAATCTAGTTGTCAAGAAAAGATCAATGTGAAAGCTATTGAGAATATCATCAAATAACTCTAAACAACATTGCTATACCAAACATACTTTTCAAAAAAGATTAGAGATAATACCGATGCAAATGCATGGAATTAATAGGTTCCGTAAGGGGTGTTCCATCAATCTACTTTAAAATATAAGCACTAGACCCATAACTAGTATCAACTATATAAGGTCCCAACCAATTAGGGAAAAACTTATCCTTTTCTTTGTTATCCGCACTAGTAGTTCATTGATTTTCAATAAGAACAAAATCTCCCTTAGAAAATGAGCAAGGAATAACATGAATGTTGTGTTTTCATTGTAATTGTTTGATGTGAGCTTGCAGATGTTTCAGAGTGTTAATGCATTGTTCATTGAGCATCTCAAGTTGATGTAATCACTGAGCTTTATAAGTGTCATCATCAAAAAGATCTCGAAGAGCAACTTGAAAGATAGGAATTTCTATCTCCAAGGGCATTATCACACCAGTACCATAAACCAAGCTATAAGGGGTAGTTCTAATGGATGAATAGACATTGGTTTTATAAGCCAAAAGTGTATAAGGGAGTTGTGTATGCCAATCTTTATGATTATTGTTAATGGTTTTCTAAAGGATTTTCTCAAGAATTTTATTAGTATACTCAGCTTTTCCATTGGATTGTGGGTAGTATGGTGTGGAAAAGCGGTGTTGGATGTTGAAGGATTGGAGAAATTGTTGAACTTCATTATTTTTAAAGGGTGTTCCATTATCTGAAATGATTGCAGAAGGAAGTTCAAAGCGAGAAATTATGTGCTCCACGAGGAAATGACAAATTACTTTAGTAGTTGTTGAACGAAGAGGGAAATATTTGACCCATTTTATAAAATAATCAGTCATGGTTATGATAAATGTGTGTCCAATAGAAGGAGGTGAAATTTTTCCAATAAGATCCAATCCCCATACTGAAAAATAGCCAAATGGGAACATGGGCGCGGAGTTCAGCATTAGGAGCATGAATAAGATTGCTATATCCTTGGCATTTGTGGCATTGTTTAGCATAGGTGAAGCAATCCTTCTCCATATGTCCCCAATAATAACCCATATAGATATGTTTTTGCACTAACAAATAGCCTCCAAAATTACCTCCATAGGCACCAGCATGAGCCTATTCAAGCGCTAAGGGGATTTCATAATGCTTAAGACAACGAAGTAAGAGACCATTAAAAGATACTCTATATAATGCATCTAGAAGAATCATGTATTTAGTTGTGAGTTTTCGTAAGCACTTTCAAGTATTCATTGTGGTAGGTTCGAGAGTGGTACCCTCCTTTAAATAATTGTAAACCATATCATACCATTCACATGAAGGTGTGTGAGATATTGGTAAAATTTCTTCTAACAGAGCATCGATCGAAGGTTTCATGATGGTGTGAATAATGAATGTGAAGTCAGTAGAAGGATCATGTGGGGATATGAGAGAACTAAGAAAATCACTAACTTCAAAAACCACTATAGTAAGATATTGGAGATCATGTTTCCAATACTATAGTATGATTCTTCTACTGATTTTAATAATATTTTCGTGAACTTGATGGAAAAAGTGCCAAATGCAAACAGTATAAAGTTGCAAAGTGGTGCAACTTTCATTTTGCAATTCATGTGACCAAACAAACTACTCCAATGCATCTCAATTGGTATGTTTATGCTAGGCATGGTCCTCTTTCACACTCAAACATGAAGAAACTTGAAGTTAGTTGTTTTTGAAGAGTTTGAAGGAGAATATCAATCAAATATCTTTGTTTCTTTGTTTTTTTTTTGTATTTTCTTCATTCCCAGCCTGTGTATAGGTCTGTACAGTAGGATTTTTATCTAAGATGATCTGAATCTATTGTAGAATGGTTTTATCTTTGATTTGAATCCATTCTTGTGGAATCCTATTAAGTTCCAAGCAACTTAGAAGTAGATTTCTGAAACTGGTCTGAACTTGCTCATACAAGGGTTTGAGTGTAATATGTTGAAATAGGCCATTCCACCTATTGTTTAGGTTGTGTCTCAATGGAATGGGCCTGATTTAAGTAGGATAGGGAGTAGGAATAAGAAAATAGCACTGGTAAAGGCATTGGAAGAGATTACTAATGTTGTCCTTGTTGAAAATTCAGAATTTAGGCCTTAAAAGCAAGGCTAGAAGAAGTGAAAAGAAGATTTTTTTTGAGAAAAAGTTAAAATATGTTGTAAATAGGGTGAGGTTGTGGAGTTTGATGTGGAGGTTTGCATGGATAGGGGAGGTAAAAATTATGTTATAGCATGATGCCTTAGTTGGGAAAAGAGGGGTTTTGAATGAAAAAGAGAGGTTTGAGGGAGTAAAAGTTGGTAAAGTCAGGGGAAACATAATTTGGTGGTCAATTAAGTTTGTGTAGGTAGAATGAAGAGTGTTGGAAGATTTTTTGAGGTTGTATGAGGTATAGATATGGGGTTTTCAGTAAACTTTAGTGAAATTTGAGAAAAGTGAGGGTTTAGAGGATAGTGGGGTTAGAGGGCCAATCACGCCCTAAAAATTGTGGATTTTGTGGATTTGTAGACTGTTAAATGCTTCCCAATGGTTTTTTTCAATTGGAAGAGTGATTGAGAGGGTGTTGCTTTGTTAAATAGACCTATCTGGGGGTCTAGCACAATGTTGAAGCACTAGGTTGAGGGTTTTGTTTCAAAAGAGTCTCATGGGATTTTGAGGCATGTGAAATTATGTGTTAAAGGGTATCTAAAAAGAATGAGGATTGAGAGATTGTTTAAATTTTTTGAAATTTATGTCAAGAAACGTAGGTTTGTTGACCTACTAGAGAGACTAGGCAAAAAACTGAAAGCCAAGATAGTGATTTGGGGGAAGAAAAGTAGTTGGAAGTTCTTTGTATGGTGAAATTGGATTGAAGGCATCCCTATCATTACATCAATTGTCTTCAAGTCTAGTAAGCACAAGATGTTTTTCAATTATCCTCCTTGCTAATTACCCTCTTAGCCTTATTAATTATCCTCTTGGCCTTATTAATTGTGTTGTTGCACATTACCCTCACATTGCTAAAGACTGCAGAATTCTCTGTTAGCTGCTCCGATAAGATCAACCCAAGTGGGAGTAGAAACATTATGATGCAATCCAACGCATCAAAGAAAAATGCAAGGACCTGCCTACTCTCAGACTACCAGGAAGCAGATACAAAATAATAGAAACCGATGCATCTGACTCCTATTGGGGAGCTGTTCTAAAAGAACAAGATGAAAGTGGAATTGAAGAACCTGTTCGATATGCCTCTGGCACATTTATAGGAGCTGAATGCAATTACCACTCTACTCACAAGGAATTATTAGCGATAGTTAAGGATTTTGAACATTTTATGATGTTTATCGCTGATAAAAGTTTTCTTGTCAGGTCTGATCTCCAGCACGTGCATAGCTTTCTGTGAGCTGACACCAGAGATAAAGTAAAGTGAAATCGCTTACTCAGTTAGGCAGAATTCATCTCTGGGTTCGATTACGATATCGAACACATCAAAGGTAAACATAATTACCTTGTAGATTACCTCAGTCAGGAATTCCATTAAGAAAACAATGATGGCATTCGAATGTGTCACTTGACACTATCTCACTAACATCACTGAGGAAAATCTTGAGCCTATACGAAAAACCTCTTGGGAGCATTATCTCAACTTCAAATGTCGGCTCATAGAAGAAGGATTCCTTCGCATTGAACCACCTTCTTGGCTTCCAGCCAACCATCGGTATCGAGATCCTTTACCAGAGGATGTCTCTGAAATTGAGATTCCTAAACCATGGGATGTCACTTGGCGCCAACCTCATAAACCACAACGATTTGTTGTAGGAACTCTAGGATTTCACTAGATTGATCAAAGCTTGGCTACTACAATGAGGGTTTTCCTGCATGGACCACATGCTAAAAATCATTCTCCCACCTCCTACCATGGTAATACTTACCGCCTCTAGTTTACTAATGCAGATCGATATAATGATGGAAACAGATATATAGTAAACACTTATGGGCCCCAGGGTGTTTATCTACACTTGCCACTCTATGAACGCATAGCTCATATTGTCCAATATCGTGTTCCCACATGGATTTGGACACAACATTCAACTCATCAACAATATTATACAAATGACTCTAGCAACATGGTGGAACAATGGCAACGTCCCACCATTGAGTATCTATATTGGATCATGAACTTTTGCCTCCTTTCTGTTTGACACATAACAGGCCTTGGACTAATGAAGATTTCACTAATGCTCTTGGTGAAGATCCCGAGGATTTCTGGGAACATGATAGCCCGTGACTAGTGGTGGGGTATGTCCATCATAGGATTTACTTTACTTTACCTTTAAAAAAAAGTAAAGATGGGAGACAACTCATTCTGACAAATTCGTGAATGCACTACCGAAAGTGTGTGTACAAGAAGATGCTCTCATGATAAAAAGCATGATCTCCATAATGACTTTTGGGTGTAAAGTTGACATGTACGTGACATGTTTCCTAATCATGGTTGTCTACTTTTCTTATTTACTCCACTACCTCAGTAGCTACGGAAAAGTTTGTCGGTTGAAACTTATCTAGTTCACGCACTAACCCCGTGGGTCCTACTCCGGATAAGATTCTTTCTACGTGTCACTCTTCCAACGATGGAACTCAAATTTTATCAAAGAGAAGGTTTCTTCAAAAATAAGTGAACTTTTCCTAAGTCCTTCAAGAAAAGTCACACACCAACCTGCTACATTTGTAAAGGCCCGCATTACACAAATAAGTGCCCTGACCGCGGGAAAAGCAAAGGTAAAAAGAAGGTTCATCTGATGCAAGAACTACTTAGTGAAATAGAAGAAGAATACTTCTACTTCAACGAAACAACTTCTGAGTCAGACTCAAACTATTTTCACTTTCATTCATCAGAAGAATTTGAAGAAGACAGTTTTGTCACTGAGGAGGCAGAACAAGGAGAAGAGTTGGATCTAGAAATCCCCTTCATGAAAAGTAATATGTTGCGGTTTAAGGGTAGGTTCTGCAAGCCTGAAGAAGTCTTGCAAGAACAACAAGTAGAAAAAGTTGCAGTCCTCCAACTCATTCGGGATAGAGGAAGCAAGGATGGTTACCACATGTGGCAATCACGTAACCAAAGGATTGAAGATCTAGATAAAGCAATCTTCCAAACGAAAGCTCCAAGATCGAGTATGATGAAGAAAGAAGACAAAGATGACTCCAACAAATTGAACAAGAAGAAATGGAGTGCCTGGAAAAGCATACTCTCAACTTCACTCTGAATCCTATACAAGAAACTTCTACACAGAGTAGAAGAGCTTGGCGACACCAGCGGATCTTGCTTTTACAAAAGGTTCTTAAAGAAGTTGCAGTAGAACTTGAAGAATTGTAGCAGGAAGAAATCAAGGACCAGCAAGAAGCCACCAAGCAATAAGAATATGCTCTTGAAGCCTATCTGCGTACTCATCAGCAGAAAATAAACAACCAAGGGCCTTGGAACAAATCTCACGCATTAGGGAAAAATATGGCAAAGCCTATGTCGTTTTCTCTGATGATGATTAAAATGAATTCAACCCTAGAACAGGAACATTAACTCGTGTCCACAGTTTTGCTAGTGCTCGTACAAGTATTTTCGAGCCCAATAGTAAAGATAAAGGAAAAGGGATTTATCAGTTTGAGCCTTATAGGCCAAATCCCTTAGATAGCAGATACCATGGTAGGGATACCCAGTGTAGAAAACCCTAGAGTTCAAAACCTATTAATCATATGCAAAACTGCACATGTCATGCTCTGCTATTTGCTAAAGATAGGGTCATCCATAAGAAAGGACAAACATTTGTTCACACCCTGATTGTGAAGCTGATGAGCATGGGATTATTACTTGTAAGAATTGTAAATATTCTTGGCATGAAAGGTATGGCCTTGAAGACCCCCCTGTTCCTGAATACCACGGTAACATGATGGGTGGTAGGATAGTTAGATTCCTTGAATTTCCTGATAAAGCATCAAAAGAAGGGGAAATAGAAATAGAGGTAGATGTAGCTATCTCAGGCGGTGGGCACTGAACCCACACATTTGAAGGACTCCTTCCTCCATTTAAGGACTTCTTCAAATATGATCAAAGTGGGCAATAGTGGATTCAATACTAGCCACAACGCCCAAGTGATGTGAATGCTAACACAATAGCATCAGAGAAATTGCTCAACTAGACCAATTTGTGCAATAGAAAAGTTGCACTATTGATCAAAGATGCCCGAGCAAGATCTCTCCAAAATGCGATCCAAGATCATTTGGATCATGAAGAAAATAAAAAGATGTTTCATGATTTGCAGGCCAAGCTGGCCCAATTTAATGCTAAATACAAGGTGTCAGTTACCCAAGAGATTAACTCTCTTAAGTCTGACTACAATACCTTGAAGTCTAAGCTCAATGATTGGATGAACCAGCAACAAAACATCCTGAAACAAGTCCAGGATGAAGCTAGCAAAATTAAACAAACCCAACAAGGTTTAGTTAAAGTAGGACTGGAACACAAGACCAAGCTTGAAGTCCTTGAAATTTCTATTGATTATCTTGCCTATAAACTAGGACACACTGAGACTAAATCAGATAGAATATCTGCACAAGATTTAGACGTAGCAGCTGACGAATAGGCAAAGTAAATCGTCACTTTAATCTTCTACAGTACTTGGTAGCATGAAAGATGGATGCACACCTTGAAGAGCCACAGATGAATCCTCTGCCTCCCGCTAAAATTGTAAGTCTTGAAGAACTAAACCCTGATATTGCTTATGAATGTAGATCTTTTTATGAACCAAAAGATGATGAGGCTAGATCATTAGGAAGATTATTTTCTGAAATACCCACTGCATGCTTTAGATTACAAAAGAAACCTTTTACTGATATTTATGCTGACTTATCCACCTGGTCTTATAAGTCTAAATGGGTATGTCAATTAATAGAAAGACAAATCCTTGTAACTAATGAAACTCAGGAGTTCATTCAACTCTTTACTGATGAACAAATAGGGAAAATGCAGAAAGTTGCATTACAAAAGAACGGTTATCAGTATGTTCATATTAGTTACATGCTCTATGGAATAGAAGCCCATTATAGATTAGGAATTCAGTCATATGCCTATTGTACATTATTAGATGCTAGGAATAATCGTTATGAAGATATGCTATTAGGAGGGGCCACTGGTTGTGTCGGTTCCGGCCCTGTATAGTTTGATGTTGTACCTAATTTTTATGTCTCTCTCAGAGATAAAAACCTAAATCAGGTCCTAAAATTCCAATGGAAAATAGTAGGTCTGGATATGAAGTTAGGGTCAGTCCCTCATACCTTGCACTTCACAATAAGTGTAAGATTCTTTAATACTACTGTTCTTGTCATGAGAGATCCCAGATCCAAAGCAGGTCAAGAACGTTATAGCATCATCTGGGAAACAAAGACAGACAAGCAGCTGATGAAGCTAGTGAAGAAAGGATTCTAATTCAAAATGTTAGACTAGTTATTAAAGTTGCAGTCATGCAAACTGTACAAAAGAAGAAAGGTTATGGTTGTGACCTTGTCAACAAGCTTCATCAAATAGACCTCACACTGCGATCTAAAAGGAAGAAGTTTTCTAGAAAGAAAACTATTTGTGAAAGTTGTCAGAAGACTGAGAAAAAGAAATGGAAAGGTTTCTTCAAAAAGAAGTGAACTTTTCCTAAGTCCTTCAAGAAAAGTCACACACCAACCTGCTACATTTGTAAAGGCCCGCATTATGCAAATAAGTGCCCTGACCACGGGAAAAGCAAAGGTAAAAATAAGGTTTATCTGATGCAAGAACTACTTAGTGAAACAAAAGAAGAATACTTCTACTTCAACAAAATAGCTTCTGAGTCAGACTCAGACTGTGTTTAGTTTCATTCATCAGAAGAATTTGAAGAAGACGGTTTGGGGTTTGGTGTTTGGGGTTTAGGGGTTTAGGGTTTAGGGGTTTAGGGGTTAGGGTTTATGGTTTAGGGTTTAGGTGTTTTAGGGTTTAGGGTTTAGGTTTTTAGGGTTTTAGTTTAGTTTGGGGTTTGGGGGTTTGGAGTTAGGGTTTAGGGTTTAGGGTTAGGGTTAGGGTTAGGGTTAGGGTTTAGGGTTAAATTTTTTTGAAAATAACACAGGCAGCAATGGGAGAAAACCAGAAAATAGAAAAACAAAACAGTAGAGAAAAGCTTAGAAAAACATGCAATTTTTTATTGAGAATGTTCAAAACTAGTTTCGGGGAATTCACCCCTCATTAGTTGAACTCAATGACTCAATTACATGTGAAGGAGGAGAATAAATAGATGAAGTGTGGAGACAAATCCACTAACGCCATGGCTCCTCGAAAGCTTAACCTACAAATTGAACAAATGCATCTTTTTCAAAAATTTCCCATGGGCTACAAAAAATGTGCAGCAATCATAAGTGCAGAGCCAAGTACTATAGGTGTCTAGTCATTGAGAAGAGCACCAAACTTAGTACAAGTTGAAAGTGAGTTGTAAAAGACAGATAATTAATGTCTTAAAAGGAACAAATAATTAAAGTCTTAAAATATTAAAACGTATTAAAATATTAAAGTATTAAAATATATTAAAATATTAAATTATTAAATTATTAAAATATATTAAAATATTAATGTCTTAGAAAAGACAAAAATATTAAAATATCAAAATATATTAAAATATTAAAATATTAAAATATATTGAAATATTAAAATGTTAAAATATATTAAAATATTTAAAAAGACTAAAATTAAATGTCTTAAAGAGGACAAATGGAGATGCAATTACAGTCTCTAAGAGAAAAATCTGCTTCTCATGAGGAAGGATCCAAGTTTGCGAGGATTACGCCAGCAAATCCGAGGATGAGGAATATGGCGAAGCACAGGTACTTTTTGGCAGAGCCTAAAAAGTTCAGGGTTTAGGGTGGCCCCCAAGTTCATTGTTTGAGTCGAAGGACTAAAATCAAGTTTGAAAACAAGGGGGGCCCTCTTTCTTATCTTTGGAGCAAAAACTCGTTGAAGAAGCGCTGACTTGTCCTTTGGAGAGACCTTATTGAAGCAGACGGTAAGAAACCTTCTGGGATAGCCGTGGGCACGAAGTCTCTGAAATAGGAGCCTCTTAAGTCCGACAAAACCTGAAGGGTTGGATTCTCGAAGAAGATACCGACATAGCTCACTGATTACAAAAGCTTTCTTCTGATGAAGAGGATGCCAAGAGTTGAACAAAATATACTGATAGGCGTTCAACTTCTTTTGATGACACTCAGAAGAAAGATTACCAGAGGAGAGGAAGTTCGGCCCTTTGAAAAAATGGATGTCCAAGAGAACAACAAAAGATGAAGAAATGCATGGATTGATGTTGATTTTAGGATAGGCATTCAGGTAGGCAGTGTGATACTGCTGCAAAGAGTGCTCAGTTCCATTCCAAATGCCGAAAGCATCATCAATATACCTTTTGAAAAAAATCAAAGGTGAAGCATCCATGCTAGTATGCAAAGAATGTTCCAAGTGGCAAAGAAATAGGCAAGCATACACAACAACAAAATTGCTTCCCATTGCAGTGCCTCTATTCTGCTGATAAATAACTCCATCGAACTCCAAAAAATGATGTTGCAAAACTAACTCAGCAAGGAGAAGAATCATTTCAATTAATCGAGGATTTAAATTATGCTCAGTGAAGAAAGATGTGACCATCGATCTGAGAGCGGCAAGACCTGCAACAGTTGGAATGCTGGGGTATAACGTCTCCACGTCAAAAGTGAAGAGGAGGAAGTCATAGGGTAAGTAGCGTTGTTGGAGGTCATGAAGAAGGTTGATGGAGTCAATTAAATGATTGTTTTGATGCAGAAGAACAGGGAGAAGTAAATGATGCAGCAATTTGGAGGTAGGTTCAAGTATGTAGCCTGCATAAGAGCAGATAGATCTACCAGAAAGCACGGGTTTATGTATCTTAGGTAAAAGATAGAAAGCACATGCATAAGCATTGGAGACCAAAATTTTCAGAAGAAAAACTCTGACATACTTAAGAAAAGGAGAGAACCTGTAGATTATGGAAGCAAGGCTGCTGCGAATGAGATCCCACGGTATTGCAGAAACCACAGAGTAGACGGACGAATTAGAAAGTTGACGTAGTCCTTCAGCTCTATACCAAGATTTATTGAGGACAACCAAACCAAGGTTTTTGTCTGCGGGTTTGATAATAATTGAGGAGTCCCGGCGAAGATTATTCAAGGCAGCTTTAAGGCAAGCTGGAAGCATTGGGTGATTGGTGAAGGAGACCAAAGCCACTCATTGAAGAAGAAGATGCTCACCAAGCTGAAGGATGCGCTCAGGATCAAAATTTTGATTAGGCGGATTCCATCCCGAATTGGAAGTGTGGAATTTGTGAGAGAAAGCACCCGAATAATGAAGAGCTAGGCGAACATGGGGGTCTGGAGTAGCATCAATTCGATCTGGCCCGAAGAAAGTACGCAGTCTGAAGATTCTTGCAAAAGTGTGGAATTCACTGGTGATTTGGAGTGCGGTCATTGAAGGTGGCTGGGGAATGAATTTCATCCCAAGACCAAGCAGCTTCCTCTCATCATATGAAAGCGTACGAGAAGAGAAGTTATGAATTTCCAAATTGGAAATTCTATTCTCAATCTCGGAAGGGTGCTTTCTGGAAAAAAGAATCAGAGAGAGGAGAGGGGCATTGATGACTGCACATTAAGAATTCAGACGGAGGTAGAGCCTTTTCGATGGTGCCACGCAGATTGGCAACGTGGCGGGCGAGAGAGGCTGCGGCTTCGGCTTCAACCTCGGCTGAGTGAACGACCACGAGCAAATCTTCGATCACTTGGAATGGAGGAGGACGGTGGCTCTACAAATTGGACAGAGCATCCTTGAAGTGGCTGTGACATGGGCTTTGAGAGAGACTGCCCAAAGGCACGTGAGATGGAAATTCGGGTCCTTTTCTCGGATCGCACATCATTTTTTGGAAGATGAGAGTCTTCAAAGATAGGAGCTTCTGCAGAGCGGTCACGAATTTGTGAGGTACGAGCACCTGTGGTATGAGGAATTCATGAGGTACGGGCACCTGTGGTATGAGGAAGACGTGAGGTGTTTGCAGTCTGTGAAGCAGACACTTTGAAAGACGATTGCTTCGATGGCTACAAAGGCGGCTCTTTGTGAAGCGATTGCTTCTTCTTCTGTAGAGGTGGCTCTTTTGAGAATTGCAAGGACTTTGAGTTAGTCGCCTTGGGATGTGGAGACGCAGCCTTTTGATGATGAGATTTAGCCTTTCTAACAGAAGATCCTACGACAGAGGAATGGATCTCTTGCATTTCCTTGTGCAGCGAATTGAATTTTTGATTCAATTTTTCATTGATGAGTTCTGCAACAGACTTTTCAACTGGGAGTTGGTCGACTTCCGTCATAGCAGAGTCACGAGCATCTTGTCTAACGGCTTCAGCAGCATCATGGGCTACTCTCTTAAGAGTCTTCTCTATGAGGAATTTGTTGCAGAGAGATTCGAAGGAGGCATTAGCAGATGCAAGCCAGGCGTCTGATTGAACAGAAAAAGAGCCCAAAAATGACTGGTTCTTAACCAGGTGGATGGAGGAGGCCAGAGAAGCAAAAAAAGAAGAAACCATATTGTCTATGGCCTTAACGTGGTTTGCAGCAGCGGAATCCATAGCAGAAATGAATGCGCCCAGAAAACGTTGATTAGTGTTTGCTTGGATGGCTTCGAGTTGAGCTGAGAGGGAAGCATTGCTTTCCTTGGAGGTTCTTTGGTAGCGCACCAGCCTCTCGAAACACCTTCAGCTTGAGTAGAAATTCTACAGAGCGGTCTGCAACATCATGGCGCCTTTTGAAGTCTTTAAAGGTAGTTTGAACCAAAGAAGAAATAGGTGCGGGCAAGCTATCAGCTGGAGCATCATTTGAGGGAGCTTCTTCACCCGAGACTGCACTGACGTGAGCTTCGTTAGAAGCGTCGTTAACAACAGCATCATCAGTGTGGGCTCTATTTGGAATGGCAGCATTGACATGGGCTGTAGAAGCTTCGACCATAGCTGGTTGAGCTTCCTCGAGTGGAGTCGACGAGGCAGTAGCAGAATCATCATGGCTGGTGCGAGGAACACCCCAGAGGGCCCTTCGAATTTCATCCAAATGTTCTTGGAGATCGCTACAGGATCTCTGTTCCTTAGTAATCATGTCCGTAAGGAGATGGAGCTGTTGCTGGATGTCGATGAAGGCAGCAGAATCAAGAGTAGTGACAGTAGCATTTGAAGCATTTAGAGTAGAGCGACATCTCGTAACGCGGGATGCAGGTTGACGAGCTGTAATAGATCGAGCAGCAACGACATCTCTCTAGCCTACAACAGATAAAGATCTATGTGCTGTAGTGTGAGCAGTAGACGTCGATGGAGCATCAGATGGAATTCTTCTAGAGGCCATCGTGTAGAAGAGATAATTTAGGGTTAAAAAAATTTGAAAATAACACGGGCAGCAATGGAAGAAAACCAAAAAACAGAAAAACAAAACAGTAGAGAAAAGCTTAGAAAAACATGCACTTTTTTATTGAGAATGTTCAAAACTAGTTTCAGGGAATTCACCCCTCATCAGTTGAACTCAATGATTCAATTACATGTGAAGGAGGAGAATGAATAGATGAAGTGTGGAGACAAATCCACTAACTCCATGGCTCCTCGAAAGCTTAACCTCCAAAGTGAACAAATGCATCTTTTTCAAAAATGTCCCATGGGCTACAAAAAACGTGCAGCAATCATAAGTGCAGAGCCAAGTACAATAGGTGTCTAGTCATAGAGAAGAGCACCAAACTTAGTACAAGTTGAAAGTGAGTTGTAAAAGACAGATAATTAATGTCTTAAAAGGAACAAATAATTAAAGTTTTAAAATATTAAAACATATTAAAATATTAAAGTATTAAAATATATTAAAATATTAAAATATTAAAGTATTAAAATATATTAAAATATTAAAATATTAATGTCTTAGAAAAGACAAAAATATTAAAATATCAAAATATATTAAAATATTAAAATATATTAAAATATTTAAAAAGACTAAAATTAAATGTCTTAAAGAGGACAAATGAAGATGCAATTACAGTCTCTGAGAGAAGAATCTGTTTCTCGTGAGGAAGGATCCAAGTTTGCAAGGACTACGCTAGCAAATCCGAGGATGAGGAATACGGCGAAGCGCGGGGACTTTTTGGGAGAGCCTAAAAAGTTTAGGGTTTGGGGTTTGGGGTTGACGGTTTAGGGTTTTAGGGTTTTAGGGTTTGGGGTTTGGGGTTGAGGGTTGAGGGTTTAGGGTTTTAGGGTTTTAGGGTTTGGTTTTAGGGTTTTAGGGGTTTAGGGTTTAGGGTTTAAGTTTTAGGTTTTGGGTTTAGGGTTTTGGGGTTTTAGGTGTTTAGGGTTTAGGGGTTTAGGGTTTTTAGGGTTTAGGGTTTAAGGGTTTAGGGTTTAGGGGTTAGGGATTGGGGTTAGGGTTAGGGTTTAGTGTTTAGGTTTAGGGTTTAGGGTTTAGGTTTAAGGGTTAAGGGTTTAGGGGTTTAGGGGAGGTTCAGGGTTTGGGGTTTGGGGTTTAGGGTTTAGGGGTTAGGGGTTAGGGGTTAGGGGTTTGGGGTTGGGGGTCTAGGGTCTAGGGTCTAGGGTCTAGGGTTTAGGGTTTAGGGTTTAGGGTCTTGAGCGATTGTATGACCTAGTGGTCGCCTTCTGGCTGTTCCACTACTGCTGGCTTGTTGACTGGCAGGTTGTGTGACTTAGTCACCAAACAGACTGAAGTGTAAACGCTCTAATTTTTCAGAGATCTGGTTTGAAGTTTTCTTCAGTTTCTCCTAATGCTCTTGAAATTGCTTAATTTTTAGGGCTTTAGTTTCTATTCGGTCAATCTTGTCTTTAGTATATCCTACTTTATAGGAGAGATGATTGACTGTTAGCTCAAGTACTTCAAGCTTGACTCTGTGATCAAGTCCTACCTTAATCAACCCTTGCTGGGTTTATTTAATGTTAACAGCTTCTTCCTGTACTTGTTTGAAGATGTTTTGTTGTTGGTTCATCCAGTCATTAAGGTCAGTTTTTAAGGTATTATAGTAAGAATTCAGAGAGTTAATCTCTTGGGTGACAAATACCTTATATTCTACATTAAATTGGGCCAGCTTGGCCTGCAACTCATGAAACTTTTGTTTATTGTCTTCATGATCCAATCGATCTTGGATCGCATTTTGGAGGGACCTTGCTCAGGCATCTTTGACTAAAAGTGCAACTTTTCTATTACACAAGTTAGTCCAGTTGAGCAAATTTTCTGATGCAGTTGCATCGACATTTATGTCACTTGGACGTTGTGGCGAATATTGGATCCACTATTGCCCGCTTTGGTCATACTTGAAGAAATCCTTAAAAGGAGGAAGGAGTTCTTCAAACGTGTGGGTTCTTTGTCCTCCACCAGAGATAGTGAGCCTGGTTTGGATCTGGGATTTCTCATTACAGGGTTTAGGGTTTTAGGGTTTAGGGTTTAGGGTTTAGGGTTTTAGGGTTTTAGGGTTTTGGGTTTAGGATTTAGGGTTTAGGGTTTTGGGGTTAGGGTTTTGGGG
>VDFB02321085.1:44321-84486 GCA_007258455.2 Sequoia sempervirens
AAAATTAGAGCGTTTACGCTTCAATCTATTTGGTGACCAAGTCACACAACCTGCCAGTCAATAAGCCAGCAGTACTGGAACAGCCAGAAGGCGACCACTAGGTCAGACAATCGCTCAAGACCCTAAACCCTAAACCCTAAACCCTAGACCCTAGACCCTAGACCCCCAACCCCAAACCCCTAACCCCAAACCCCTAACCCCTAAACCCTAAACCCCAAACCGCAAACCCTGAACCTTAAACCCCTAAACCCCTTAAACCTCTTTAACCCCTTAAACCTAAACCTCAACCCTAAACTCCTAAACCTAAACCCTAACCCCTAATCCCTAACCCTAAACCCTAAACTCTTAAACCCTAAGCCCTAAAAACCCTAAATCCAAACCCCTAAAGCCAAACACCTAAAACCCTAAACCCTAAACCCTAAACCTAAAACTTAAACCCTAAACCCTAAACCCCTTTAAAACCCTAAACCCTAAAACCCTAAAACCCTAAACCCTCAACCCTCAACCCTCAACCCTCAACCCTCAACCCCAAACCCCAAACCCCAAACCCTAAACCCTAAACTTTTTAGGCTTTGCCAAAAAGTCCCCGCGCTTCACCATATTCCTCATCCTCGGATTTGCTGGCGTAATCCTTGCAAACTTGGATCCTTCCTCACGAGAAACAGATTCTTCTCTCAGAGACCGTAATTGCATCTTCATTTGTCCTCTTTAAGAAATTTAATTTTAGTCTTTTTAAATATTTTAATATATTTTAATATTTTAATATTTCAATATATTTTAATATTTTAATATATTTTGATATTTTAATATTTTAATATTTTTGTCTTTTCTAAGAAATTAATATTTTAATACTTTAATATATTTTAATACTTTAATATTTTAATATTTTAATATATTTTAATACTTTAATATTTTAATACTTTAATATTTTAATATGTTTTAATATTTTAAGACTTTAATTATTTGTTCCTTTTAAGACATTAATTATCTGTCTTTTACAACTCACTTTCAACTTGTACTAAGTTTGGTGCTCTTCTCTATGACTAGACACCTATTGTACTTGGCTCTGCACTTATGATTGCTGCACGTTTTTTGTAGCCCATGGGACATTTTTGAAAAAGATGCATTTGTTCACTTTGTAGGTTAAGCTTTGGAGGAGCCATGGAGTTAGTGGATTTGTCTCCACACTTCATCTATTTATTCTCCTCCTTCACATGTAATTGAGTCATTGAGTTCAACTGATGAGGGGTGAATTCCCCGAAACTAGTTTTGAACATTCTCAATAAAAAATTGCATGTTTTTCTGAGCTTTTCTCTACTGTTTTGTTTTTCTGTTTTCTGGTTTTCTTCCATTGCTGCCTGTGTTATTTTCAATTTTTTTTAACCCTAAACCCTAAACCCTAACCCTAAACCCTAAACCCTAAACCCTAGCCCTAAACCCTAAACCCCAAACCCCAAACCCTAAACTGTAAAACCCTAAAACCCTAAACCCTAAACACCTAAACCCCTAAACCCTAAACCCTAACCCCTAAACCCCTAAACCCTAAACACATAAACCCCAAACACCAAACCCCAAATGGTCTTCTTCAGATTCTTCTGATGAATGAAAGTGAACACAGTCTGAGTCTGACTCAGAAGATGTTTTGTTGAAGTAGAAGTATTCTTCTTTTGTTTCACTAAGTAGTTCTTGCATCAGATGAACCTTCTTTTTACCTTTGCTTTTCCGGCGGTCAGGGCACTTATTTGCATAATGCGGGCCTTTACAAATGTAGCAGGTTGGTGTGTGACTTTTCTTGAAGGACTTAGGAAAAGTTCACTTCTTTTTGAAGAAACCTTTCCATTTCTTTTTCTCAGTCTTCTGACAACTTTCACAAATAGTTTTCTTTCTAGAAAACTTATTTTTTTTAGATCATAGTGTGAGGTCTATTTGATGAAGCTTGTTGACAGGGTCACAACCATAACCTTTCTTCTTTTGTACAGTTTGCATGACTGCAGCTTTAATAACTGGTCTGACATTTTGAATTAGAATCCTTTCTTCACCAGCTTCATTAGCTGTTTGTCTGCCTTCGTTTCCCAGATGACACTATAATGTTCTTGACTTGCTTTGGATCTAGGATCTCTCATGACAAGGACATTAGTATTAAAGAATCTTGCACTTATTGTGAAGTGCAAGGTATGAGGGACTGACCCTAACTTCATATCCAGACCTGCTATTTTCCATTGGAATTTCAGGACCTGATTTAGGTTTTTACCTCTGAGAGAGACAGAAAAATTAGGTACGGCATCAAACTATACAGGGCCGGAACCGACACAACCAGTGGCTCCTCCTAATAACATATCTTCATAATGATTATTCCTAGCATCTAATAATGTACAATAGGCATATGACTAAATTCCTAATCTATAATGGGCTTCTATTCCATAGAGCACGTAACTAATATGAACATACTGATAACCGTTCTTTTGTAATGCAACTTTCTGCATTTTCCCTATCTATTCATCAGTAAAGAGTTGAATGAACTCCTGAGTTTCATTAGTTATAGGGATTTGTCTTTCTATTAATTGACATACCCATTTATACTTATAAGACCAAGCGGATAAGTCAGCATAAATATTAGTAAAAGGTTTCTTTTGTAATCTAAAGCGTGTAGTGGGTATTTCAGAAAATAATCTTCCTAATGATCTAGCCTCATCATCTTTTGGTTCATAAAAAGATCTACATTCATAAGCAATATCAGGGTTTAGTTCTTCAAGACTTACAATTTTAGCGGGAGGCAGAGGATTCATCTGTGGCTCTTCACGGTGTGCATCCATCTTTCATGCTACTAGGTATTGTAGAAGATTAAAGTGACGATTTACTTTGCCTATTCGTCAGCTGCTACATCTAAATATTGTGCAGATATTTTGTCTAATTTAGTCTCAGTGTGTCCTAGTTTATAGGCAAGATAATCAACAGAAATTTCAAGGACTTCAAGCTTGGTCTTGTGTTCCAGTCCTACTTTAACTAAACCTTGTTGGGTTTGTTTAATTTTGCTAGCTTCATCCTGGACTTGTTTCAGGATGTTTTGTTGTTGGTTCATCCAATCATTGAGCTTAGAATTCAAGGTATTGTAGTCAGACTTAAGAGAGTTAATCTCTTGGGTAACTGACACCTTGTATTTAGCATTAAATTGGGCCAGCTTGGCCTGCAAATCATGAAACATCTTTTTATTTTCTTCATGGTCCAAATGATCTTGGATCGCATTTTGGAGAGATCTTGCTCGGGCATCTTTGATCAATAGTGCAACTTTTCTATTGCACAAATTGGTCCAGTTGAGCAATTTCTCTAATGCTATTGTGTCAGCATTCACATCACTTGGGCATTGTGGCTAGTATTGAATCCACTATTGCCCACTTTGATCATATTTGAAGAAGTCCTTAAATGGAGGAAGGAGTCCTTCAAATGTGTGGGTTCAGTGCCCACCACCTGAGATAGCTACAATTACCTCTATTTCTATTTCCCCTTCTTTTGATGCTTTATCAGGAAATTCAAGGAATCTAACTGTCCTACCACCCATCATGTTACCGTAGTATTCAGGAACAGGGGGGTCTTCAAGGCCATACCTTTCATGCCAAGAATATTTACAATTCTTACAGGTAATAATCTCATGCTCATCGGCTTCACAGTCAGGGTGTGAACAAATGGTTGTTTTAGGAGTAGGCTCAGGTATGGTTTGTCCTTTCTTACAGATGACCCTATCTTTGGCATAGCAGAGCATGACATGTGCAGTTTGGCATATGATTAATAGGTTTTGAACTCTAGGGTTTTCTACACTAGGTATCCCTACCATGGTATCTGCTATCTAAGGGATTTGGCCTATAAGGCTCAGACTGATAAATCCCTTTTCCTTTATCTTTACTGTTGGGCTCGGAAAGACTTGTATGAGCACTAGCAAAACTGTGGACACGAATTAATGTTCCTGTTCCAAGGTTGAATTCATTTTCATCATCATCAGAGAAAATGACATAGGCTTTGCCATCTTCTTCCCTAATGCGTGAGATTTGTTCCAAGGCCCTTGGTTGTTTATTTTCTGCTGATGAGTACGCAGATAGGCTTCAAGAGCGGATTCTTCTTGCTTGGTGGCTTCTTGCTGGTCCTTGATTTCTTCCTACTACAATTCTTCAAGTTCTGCTGCAGCTTCTTTAAGAACCTTTTGTAAAAGCAAGATCCGCTGGTGTCGCCAAGCTCTTCTACTCTGTGTAGAAGTTTCTTGTATAGGATTTAGAGTGAAGCTGAGAGTATGCTTTTCTAGGCACTCCATTTCTTCTTGTTCAATTTTTTGGAGTCGTCTTTGTCTTCTTTCTTCATCATACTCGATCTTGGAGCTTTTGTTTGGAAGATTTCTTTATCTAGATCTTCAATCCTTTGGTTACGTGATTGCCACATGTGGTAACCATCCTTGCTTCCTCTATCCCCAATGAGTTGGAGGACTGCAACTTTTTTTGGTTGTTGTTCTTGCAGGACTTCTTCAGGCTTGCAGAACCTACCCTTAAACCGCATCATACTACTTTTCATGAAGGGGATTTCTAAATCCAACTCTTCTCCTGGTTCTGCCTCCTCAGTGATAGAACTGTCTTCTTCAGATTCTTCCGATGAATGAAAGTGAACATAGTTTGAGTATGACTCAGAAGCTATTTTGTTGAAGTAGAAGTATTCTTCTTTTGTTTCACTAAGTAGTTCTTGCATCAGATGAACCTTCTTTTTACCTTTGCTTTTCCCACGGTCAGGGCACTTATTTGTGTAATGCGGGCCTTTACAAATGTAGCAAGTTGGTGTGTGACTTTTCTTGAAGGACTTAGGAAAATTTTGCTTCTTTTTGAAAACCTTCTCTTTGATAAAATTTGAGTTCCATCGTTGGAAGAGTGACACGTAGAAAGAATCTTATCCGTAGTAGGACCCATGAGGTTAGTGCGTGAACTGGATAAGTTTCAACCGACAAACTTTTCTGTAGCCACTAAGGTAGTGGAGTAAATAAGAAAAGTAGACAACCATGATTAGGACACATGTCACGTACATGTCGACTTTACACTCAAAAGTCATTATGGAGATCATGCTTTTTATCACTAGAGCATCTTCTTGTACACACACTTTCAGTAGTGCATTCACGGATTTGTCAGAATGAGTTGTCTCTCATCTTTACTTTTTTTAAAAGGTAAAGTAAAGTAAATCCTATGATGGACATACCCCACCACTAGTCATGGGCTATCATGTTCCCAAAAATCCTCAGGATCTTCACCAAGAGCATTAGTGAAATCTTCATTGGTCCAAGGCCTGTTATGTGTCAACCAGAAAGGAGGCAAAAATTCATGATCCAATATAGATACTCAATGGTGGGAAGTTGCCATTGTTCCACCATGTTGCTAGAGTCATTTGTATAATATTGTCGATGAGTTGAATGTCGTGTCCAAAGCCATGTGGGAACACGATATTGGACAATATGAGTTATGCGTTCATAGAGTGGCAAGTGTAGATAAACACCCTGGGGCCCATAAGTGTTTACTATATATCTGTTTCCATCATTATATCGATCTGCATTAGTAAACCAGAGGCGATAAGTATTACCATGGTAGGAGGTTGGAGAATGATTTTTAGCATGTGGTCCATGCAGGAAACCCCTCATTGTAGTAGCCAAGCTTTGATCAATCTAGTGAAATCCTAGAGTTCCTATAGAAAAATCGTTGTGGTTCATGAGGTTGGCGCCAAGTGACATCCCATGGTTTAGGAATCTCAGTTTCAGAGACATCCTCTGGTAAAGGATCTCGATACTGATGGTTGGCTGGAAGCCAAGAAGGTGGTTCAATGCAAAGGAATCCTTCTTCTGTGAGACGACATTTGCAGTTGAGATAATGCTCCTGAGAGGTTTGTCGTATAGGTTCAAGATTTTCCTCAGTGATGTTAGTGAGATAGTGTCGAGTGACACATTCGAACGCCATCGTTGTTTTCCTAATGGAATTCCCGATTGAGGTAATCTACAAGGTAATTATGTTTACCTTTGATGTGTTTGATATCGTAATCGAACCCAGAGATGAATTCTGCCTAACTGAGTAAGCGATTTCACTTTACTTTATCTTTGGTGTTAGCTCACAGAAAGCTATGCACGTGCTAGAGATCAGACCTGACAAGAAAACTTTTATCAGCGATAAACATCATAAAATGTTCAAAATCTTTAACTATCGCTAATAATTCCTTGTGAATAGAGTGGTAATTGCATTCAGCTCCTGTAAATGTGCCAGAGGCATATCGAATAGGTTCTTCAATTCCACTTTCATCTCATTCTTTCAGAACAGCTCCCCAACAAGAGTCAGATGCATCGGTTTCTATTATTTTGTATCCGCTTCCTGGTAGTTTGAGAGTAGGCAGGTCCTTGCATTTTTCTTTGATGCGTTGGATTGCATCATAATGTTTCTACTCCCACTTGGGTTGATCTTATCGGAGCAGCTGACAGGGAATTCTGCGGTCTTTAGCAATGTGAGGGTAATGTGCAACAACATAATTAATAAGGCCGAGAGGATAATTAATAAGGCTAAGAGGGTACTTAGCAAGGAGGATAATTGAAAAACATCTTGTGCTTACTAGACTTGAAGACAATTGATGCAATGATAGGGAGGCCTTCAATCCACTTTCACCATACAAAGAACTTCCAACCACTTTTCTTCTCCCAAATCACTATCTTGGCTTGTTTTCAGTTTTTCGCCTAGTCTCTCTAGTAGGTCAACAGACCTACGTTTCTTGACAAAATTTCAAATTTTCTAAACAATCTCTCAACCCTCATTCTTTTTAGATACCCTTTAACACATAATTTCACATGCCTCAAAATCCCATGAGACTCTTTTGAAACAAAACCCTCAACCTAGTGCTTCAACATTGTCCTAGACCCCCAGATAGGTCTATTTAACAAAGCAACACCCTCTCAATCACTCTTCCAATTGAAAAAAACCATTGGGAAGCATTTAACAGTCTACAAATCCACAAAATCCACAATTTTTAGGGCGTGATTGGCCCTCTAACCCCGCTATCCTCTAAACCCTCACTTTTCTCAAATTTCACTAGGGTTTACTGAAAACCCCATATCTATACCTCATACAACCTCAAAAAATCTTCCAACACTCTTCATTCTACCTGCACAAACTTAATTGACCACCAAATTATGTTTCCCCTTACTTTACCAACTTTTACTCCCTCAAACCTCTCTTTTTCATTCAAAACCCCTCTTTTCCCAACTAAGGCATCATGCCATAACATAATTTTTACCTCCCCTATCCATGCAAACCTCCACATCAAACTCCACAACCTCACCCTATTTCCAACATATTTTAACTTATTCTCAAAAAAATTCTTCTTTTCACTTCTTCTAGCCTTGCTTTTAAGGCCTAAATTCTGAATTTTCAACAAGGACAACATTAGTAATCTCTTCCAATGCCTTTACCAGTGCTATTTTCTTATTCCTACTCCCTATCCTAATTGCATCAGGCCCATTCCATTGAGACACAACCTGAACAATAGGTGGAATGGCCTATTTCAACATATTACACTCAAACCCTTGTATGAGCAAGTTCAGACCAGTTTCAGAAATCTACTTCTAAGTTGCTTGGAACTTAATAGGATTCCACAAGAATGGATTCAAATCAAAGATAAAACCATTCTACAATAGATTCAGATCATCTTAGATAAAAATCATGCTGTACAGACCTGTACACAGGCTGGGAATGAAGAAAATACAAAAAAAAAAAACAAAGAAACAAAGATATTTGATTGATATTCTCCTTCAAACTCTTCAAAAGCAACTAACTTCAAGTTTCTTCATGTTTGAGTGTGAAAGAGGACCATGCCTAGCATAAACGTACCAATTGAGATGCATTGGAGTTGTTTGTTTGGTCACATGAATTGCAAAATGAAAGTTACACCACTTTGCAACTTTATACTGTTTGCATTTGGCACTTTTTCCATCAAGTTCACGAAAATATTATTAAAATCAGTAGAAGAATCATACTATAATATTGGAAACATGATCTCCAATATCTTACTATAGTGGTTTTTGAAGTTAGTGATTTTCTTAGTTCTCTCATATCCCCACATGATCCTTCTACTGACTTCACATTCATTATTCACACCATCATGAAACCTTCGATCGATGCTCCGTTAGAAGAAATTTTACCAATATCTCACACACCTTCATGTGAATGATATGATATGGTTTACAATTATTTAAAGGAGGATACCACTCCCGAACCTACCACAATGAATACTTGAAAGTGCTTACGAAAACTCACAACTAAATACATGATTCTTCTAGATGCATTGTATAGAATATCTTTTAATGGTCTCTTACTTCGTTGTCTTAAGCATTATGAAATCCCCTTAACGCTTGAATAGGCTCATGCTGGTGCCTATGGAGGTAATTTTGGAGGCTATTTGTTAGTGCAAAAACATATCTATATGGGTTATTATTGGAGACATATGGAGAAGGATTGCTTCACCTATGCTAAACGATGCCACAAATGCCAAGGACATAGCAATCTTATTCACTCTCCTAATGCTGAACTTCGTGCCCATGTTCCCATTTGGCTATTTTTTAGTATGGGGATTGGATCTTATTGGAAAAAATTCACCTCCTTCTATTGGACACACATTTATCATAACCATGACTGATTATTTTATAAAATGGGTCAAATATTTCCCTCTTCGTTCAACAACTACTAAAGTAATTTGTCATTTCCTCGTGGAACACATAATTTCTCGCTTTGGACTTCCTTCTGCAATCATTTCAGATAATGGAACACCCTTTAAAAATAATGAAGTTCAACAATTTCTCCAATCCTTCAACATCCAACACCGCTTTTCCACACCATACTACCCACAATCCAATGGACAAGCTGAGTATACTAATAAAATTCTTGAGAAAATCCTTTAGAAAAAAATTAACAATAATCATAAAGATTGGCATACACAACTCCCTTATGCGCTTTTGGCTTATAAAACCAGTGTCTATTCATCCATTAGAACTACCCCTTATAGCTTGGTTTATGGTACTGGTGCGATAATTCCCTTGGAGATAGAAATTCCTATCTTTCAAGTTGCTCTTCGAGATCTTTTTGATGATGACACTTATAAAGCTCAGTGATTACATCAACTTGAGATGCTCGATGAACAATGAATTAACACTCTAAAACATCTGCAAGCTCACATCAAAAAATTACAATGAAAACACAACATTCATGTTATTCCTCGCTCATTTTCTAAGGGAGATTTTGTTCTTATTTAAAATCAATGAACTACTAGTGCGGATAACAAAGAAAAGGATAAGTTTTTCCCTAATTGGTTAGGACCTTATATAGTTGATACTAGTTATGGGTCTAGTGCTTATCTTTTAAAGTAGATTGATGGAACACCCCTTACGGAACCTATTAATTCCATGCATTTGCATTGGTATTATCTCTAATCTTTTTTGAATAGTATGTTTGGTATAGCAATGTTGTTTAGAGTTATTTGATGATATTCTCAATAGCTTTCACATTGATCTTTTCTTGACAACTAGATTTATGTTTGTCTTGAACACTAAGGTAATTATTTATGTTCATTTTATAATTATATTAGATTTCATACTATTCATAATCCTCTTATGTTAAGTTAGATCCTTATTATTGTATTTAATTTAACATATCCTTTTTCTCATCACCAATGTTGTATCTATGCTAAAACTGCAATATGTTTTACATTAGGTCACATAGCTTATGTTAAATCATGTAGCCATTAATTATATACTTTCACCATAAGTACTTTAATTAATCACATAGCATTTAAAATTCATTTCGAAACAAAAGCTACATCATCATCATATCAAAGGTGCATGTCTCTATACATCTATGAAAGTTTCATATACATATCAAAATCACATCATAATGGTCTATGAGAGCTAGACCCCTCAGGATCTGGCACTCGCGATCTAGTCCCTGGACATCATGAGATGGTTGTGTGTGACCATGATTGTGAACTACCGAGTCTCAGTGCATACTTTAGACCCTATACTCATCCAAGAGCTATAAGCTACTCATTTTCCATCTGGTCTCTCTTTGATCGTGCCTAAGATACCTCTACACATAGTCTCCCTACCTCTACCATGGTCTTCGCTGACTGTAGTGCACTCTCAGTCTAATGAATTTGCCTCCTCACACTCTCAGATACTACTCATAGCCTCGTGAATGGTCTGAGTGACTTTGGCTCCTCCTCCATGGTTGGTGGGGGCATGTAGTCAGGATCTATCTCACCCTCCTTGAGGGATGCTGGCACTATCTCCATGGCTACTTGACGATAGAACTCTCACCAGCCTCTCGTCCCCTAAAACCCCTAAACCCTAAAACCCTAAACCCTAAACCCTAAAACCCTAAACCCTAAACCCTTAACCCTTAACCCTAAACCCTAAACCCTAAACCCTAAACAGTGGATCCAATATTGGCCACAACGTCCAAGTGACATAAATGTCGATGCAACTGCATTAGAAAAACTGCTCAACTGGACTAACTTGTGCAATAGAAAAGTTGCACTTTTAGTCAAAGATGCCTGAGCAAGGTCCATCCAAAATGCGATCCAAGATCGATTGAATCATGAAGACAATAAACAAATGTTTCATGAGTTGCAGGCTAAGCTGGCCCAATTTAATGTAGAATATAAGGTATTTGTTAGAGAAGAGATTAACTCTCTGAAATCTTACTATAATACCTTAAAAACTGACCTTAATGACTGGATGAACCAACAGCAAAACATCCTCAAACAAGTACAGGAAGAAGTTGTTAAGATTAAACAAACCCAACAAGGGTTGATTAAGGTAGGACTTGATCATAGAGTCAAGCTTGAAGTACTTGAGCTAACAGTCAATCATCTCTCCCATAAAGTAGGATATACTAAAGACAAGATTGACCGAATAGAAACTAAAGCCCTAAAAATTCAGCAACTTCAAGAGCATTAGGAGAAACTGAAGGAAACTTCAGACCAGATCTCTGAAAAATTAGAGCGTTTACGCTTCAATCTATTTGGTGACCAAGTCACACAACCTGCCAGTCAATAAGCCAGCAGTACTGGAACAGCCAGAAGGCGACCACTAGGTCAGACAATCGCTCAAGACCCTAAACCCTAAACCCTAAACCCTAGACCCTAGACCCTAGACCCCCAACCCCAAACCCCTAACCCCTAACCCCTAACCCCTAAACCCTAAACCCCAAACCGCCTACCCTGAACCTTAAAAACCTAAACCCTAAACCTAAACCTAAAAGCCTAACCCCAATCCCTAACCCCTAAACTCTTAAAAGCCTAAAACCCTAAACCCTAAAGCCTAAACACCTAAAACCCTAAAACCCTAAACCCTAAAACCTAAAACTTAAACCCTAAACCTAAACCCTAAACCCTAAACCCTAAAACCCTAAAACCCTAAACCCTCAACCCTCAACCCTCAACCCTCAACCCCAAACCCCAAACCCCAAACCCTAAACCCTAAACTTTTTAGGCTTTGCCAAAAAGTCCCCGCGCTTCACCATATTCCTCATCCTCGGATTTGCTGGCGTAATCCTTGCAAACTTGGATCCTTCCTCACGAGAAACAGATTCTTCTCTCAGAGACCGTAATTGCATCTTCATTTGTCCTCTTTAAGAAATTTAATTTTAGTCTTTTTAAATATTTTAATATATTTTAATATTTTAATATTTCAATATATTTTAATATTTTAATATATTTTGATATTTTAATATTTTAATATTTTTGTCTTTTCTAAGACATTAATATTTTAATACTTTAATATATTTTAATACTTTAATATTTTAATATTTTAATATATTTTAATACTTTAATATTTTAATACTTTAATATTTTAATATGTTTTAATATTTTAAGACTTTAATTATTTGTTCCTTTTAAGACATTAATTATCTGTCTTTTACAACTCACTTTCAACTTGTACTAAGTTTGGTGCTCTTCTCTATGACTAGACACCTATTGTACTTGGCTCTGCACTTATGATTGCTGCACGTTTTTTGTAGCCCATGGGACATTTTTGAAAAAGATGCATTTGTTCACTTTGTAGGTTAAGCTTTGGAGGAGCCATGGAGTTAGTGGATTTGTCTCCACACTTCATCTATTTATTCTCCTCCTTCACATGTAATTGAGTCATTGAGTTCAACTGATGAGGGGTGAATTCCCCGAAACTAGTTTTGAACATTCTCAATAAAAAATTGCATGTTTTTCTGAGCTTTTCTCTACTGTTTTGTTTTTCTGTTTTCTGGTTTTCTTCCATTGCTGCCTGTGTTATTTTCAATTTTTTTTAACCCTAAACCCTAAACCCTAACCCTAAACCCTAAACCCTAAACCCTAGCCCTAAACCCTAAACCCCAAACCCCAAACCCTAAACTGTAAAACCCTAAAACCCTAAACCCTAAACACCTAAACCCCTAAACCCTAAACCCTAACCCCTAAACCCCTAAACCCTAAACACATAAACCCCAAACACCAAACCCCAAATGGTCTTCTTCAGATTCTTCTGATGAATGAAAGTGAACACAGTCTGAGTCTGACTCAGAAGATGTTTTGTTGAAGTAGAAGTATTCTTCTTTTGTTTCACTAAGTAGTTCTTGCATCAGATGAACCTTCTTTTTACCTTTGCTTTTCCGGCGGTCAGGGCACTTATTTGCATAATGCGGGCCTTTACAAATGTAGCAGGTTGGTGTGTGACTTTTCTTGAAGGACTTAGGAAAAGTTCACTTCTTTTTGAAGAAACCTTTCCATTTCTTTTTCTCAGTCTTCTGACAACTTTCACAAATAGTTTTCTTTCTAGAAAACTTATTTTTTTTAGATCATAGTGTGAGGTCTATTTGATGAAGCTTGTTGACAGGGTCACAACCATAACCTTTCTTCTTTTGTACAGTTTGCATGACTGCAGCTTTAATAACTGGTCTGACATTTTGAATTAGAATCCTTTCTTCACCAGCTTCATTAGCTGTTTGTCTGCCTTCGTTTCCCAGATGACACTATAATGTTCTTGACTTGCTTTGGATCTAGGATCTCTCATGACAAGGACATTAGTATTAAAGAATCTTGCACTTATTGTGAAGTGCAAGGTATGAGGGACTGACCCTAACTTCATATCCAGACCTGCTATTTTCCATTGGAATTTCAGGACCTGATTTAGGTTTTTACCTCTGAGAGAGACAGAAAAATTAGGTACGGCATCAAACTATACAGGGCCGGAACCGACACAACCAGTGGCTCCTCCTAATAACATATCTTCATAATGATTATTCCTAGCATCTAATAATGTACAATAGGCATATGACTAAATTCCTAATCTATAATGGGCTTCTATTCCATAGAGCACGTAACTAATATGAACATACTGATAACCGTTCTTTTGTAATGCAACTTTCTGCATTTTCCCTATCTATTCATCAGTAAAGAGTTGAATGAACTCCTGAGTTTCATTAGTTATAGGGATTTGTCTTTCTATTAATTGACATACCCATTTATACTTATAAGACCAAGCGGATAAGTCAGCATAAATATTAGTAAAAGGTTTCTTTTGTAATCTAAAGCGTGTAGTGGGTATTTCAGAAAATAATCTTCCTAATGATCTAGCCTCATCATCTTTTGGTTCATAAAAAGATCTACATTCATAAGCAATATCAGGGTTTAGTTCTTCAAGACTTACAATTTTAGCGGGAGGCAGAGGATTCATCTGTGGCTCTTCACGGTGTGCATCCATCTTTCATGCTACTAGGTATTGTAGAAGATTAAAGTGACGATTTACTTTGCCTATTCGTCAGCTGCTACATCTAAATATTGTGCAGATATTTTGTCTAATTTAGTCTCAGTGTGTCCTAGTTTATAGGCAAGATAATCAACAGAAATTTCAAGGACTTCAAGCTTGGTCTTGTGTTCCAGTCCTACTTTAACTAAACCTTGTTGGGTTTGTTTAATTTTGCTAGCTTCATCCTGGACTTGTTTCAGGATGTTTTGTTGTTGGTTCATCCAATCATTGAGCTTAGAATTCAAGGTATTGTAGTCAGACTTAAGAGAGTTAATCTCTTGGGTAACTGACACCTTGTATTTAGCATTAAATTGGGCCAGCTTGGCCTGCAAATCATGAAACATCTTTTTATTTTCTTCATGGTCCAAATGATCTTGGATCGCATTTTGGAGAGATCTTGCTCGGGCATCTTTGATCAATAGTGCAACTTTTCTATTGCACAAATTGGTCCAGTTGAGCAATTTCTCTAATGCTATTGTGTCAGCATTCACATCACTTGGGCATTGTGGCTAGTATTGAATCCACTATTGCCCACTTTGATCATATTTGAAGAAGTCCTTAAATGGAGGAAGGAGTCCTTCAAATGTGTGGGTTCAGTGCCCACCACCTGAGATAGCTACAATTACCTCTATTTCTATTTCCCCTTCTTTTGATGCTTTATCAGGAAATTCAAGGAATCTAACTGTCCTACCACCCATCATGTTACCGTAGTATTCAGGAACAGGGGGGTCTTCAAGGCCATACCTTTCATGCCAAGAATATTTACAATTCTTACAGGTAATAATCTCATGCTCATCGGCTTCACAGTCAGGGTGTGAACAAATGGTTGTTTTAGGAGTAGGCTCAGGTATGGTTTGTCCTTTCTTACAGATGACCCTATCTTTGGCATAGCAGAGCATGACATGTGCAGTTTGGCATATGATTAATAGGTTTTGAACTCTAGGGTTTTCTACACTAGGTATCCCTACCATGGTATCTGCTATCTAAGGGATTTGGCCTATAAGGCTCAGACTGATAAATCCCTTTTCCTTTATCTTTACTGTTGGGCTCGGAAAGACTTGTGTCAAGGTACAGATTTGAGTTTTGAGTTTGCAGAAATTAGAAAGAGGACTGATTCTCCATGCTTGATGAATGAGTCCCACCTAAGGTATATAATTGAGTTAGATACTATTTCAGATCCCCAACTGTCAGAAAACAAATCCCAAACAGAAAAGTCCTGATCTAGGATTTATTCTCCCAAGGTGGCGAATGAGTCCTAGTCAGCTTAGGTTCAGATTTCATCCACATTTAAGATTGTCACTCAATCCTCTACAGACTTCCAGGTGCACATATTCTGAGAAATAACCTTTTTTTTAGTGAAAAATTGCATTTCATTCATCATTTTCAATATTTTTGCATATCACACTATGTTTTCAAACAAGGCATAAATCTTAGTTTTGCATTCATTTTAGTTCATCTTAATCAATCAATTGCATTTAGTTAAGTTCATTTGCATCATATCAGATTGCATACATCTTGATTTGAGTGTTACATAAGCATTTTGGACCTATATCTCTCTCCTTTTAGGTAAAACCAAAATATATGACACAAAATCTAAAGACATTCCAAACAACCAAGACCAACCTAAGACAAATTCTTTGCATATATCCTATAAAAGACCAAGATACAAAAAAAACAATCCCATCACACCTCCTAAGATAAAACACGTTTACAAAGCTAAAGAGAAAGTGGTTAAACAACCTTCGATGGTTCCTTATGTTCCTCCCCTTAGGGAAGAAAAGAAACCTATGGTTCATAAACCCGCTCCTCATAAACACAACTTGAAAGTTGTACTAAAAGAAATAGAAATGATAGAGAGCATAGGAATAGATGTCGTGCTCTTTGTTAGAGGTTAAATGAAGAAACAAATAAATAAAATCAAAATCCAAACCTGATTGAAGCAATACACGATGAGACTCCCTTATTACAACAAAAAGATCCTATACTACAACTACAACAGGAGCTAAACCCTTCTCTGGACATTATCATTTGACCTCCTATTGTGATTAACTTGAATGACGATGATGAAGTTGCTAAAATTGATGAAGAAGTGCATAATGAATTGAACTAATTGTTTTCCTCTTCTATGAGCTTAAATGATAATTCTCCTAAGAAGAGTGTTGAACTTGGTAACAACCCTTGTTCAACACTTTATATTTTCCCTTTGGCTAGTTGTTTTCCTTTCCTATACGATGAGCATTATTGGGATGAAAATGACCTGCTAATAGGTTGACTTGCATGTGCCTTACTAGTCTTTTGCATTGTTTCTTTTTCTTTTGTGTGATTGCATGTGCGTAATGTGATCCCCTGTGACGTTTTGTTTGATGTACTTCTCTCTTTGTGCATTCGTATATTTGTATCTACATTCTTCTCTATGTCATAAATCTTTTACCTTTTCCTTTTATCTTTGTCTTGTGTTTTACTTTTGGGGATAATGCAAGGCATTGAGACATTCATGTCTCTTCCATGTTAACCCAAAAGCTTTCCCTTTATCTTGTGTTTTCCTTTTGGGGATGCCACAAGGCATTGAGACATTCATGTATCTTACATGTTGACCCAAAATATTTCCATTTATCTTTTTATTCATCTTATGTTTTCCTTTTGAGGATGAGGCAAGGCATCGAGACATTCATGTCTCTTCCATGTTGACCCAAAATTGGTTTGGTCAATAATGGGAAGGAAAATTGAGGCATGACTTTCCCATAGCCACTTGCTTATTTGCGTGGGAACATACCGATTGTGTGCATATATGTCTCACCTTTTGGATACTCACCCAATGGACAACCTAAAGTTTTGTTGCTTCATAGTGAGCATGATTTTTTAGAAAAAAAAATTACATCTAATCCACAACGTGCAAGAGAAATGGTGGAAGCTTGATCCACCCCTTTTCATTTTATTCTTGATTTTCTTTATGACTTTGGAAGTGTATGATTGTTCCTTGTTGTTGCTCCTTATATCATTTTACACGTGTGTTCTTTTTTTCCTATGTTGGTTCACCATAGGATCTTGATCACCCCTCTTGATCATTGTCATTCTATCTTACTAGAATTAGTACACTTGGACCCCTCTTGATGCAAGTTTTTGTACTTTAGTGTGTGTTTGAAACAAGTTCCTCTTAGACTCACTAAAGTGGGGGCTAGATGTAATAATGAAAAATGTATTCCTCTACATTTTCACATTTTTTTAGGCCCTCCTTGTCAAATTGAGCTTAATGTTGCCTTGATTTAGTGTTGTAATGTGTTTAACACATTCACATTAGGTATTGGGCCCTTGTAAACTAAGTGGACCTAATTGTGCCTTATTTAGGGTGTTGTAAAGTGTTTTATTATACTTTCACACTAATATAGGGTTTCATTAATTATGGGGCTTCTTTATACCTTAATTGGCCTTATTTTGCATCCACAAGCCTTAATTAATGCATCTTTTCAATATTAATTCTAACATAAACCAACATCCAATCATAATTCAAATGTTTTTGGATTGTATGGCCCATATTTAGTAATTTGGGACTCATATGCCACCTTGGAATTTTTGGGGCCCCGATCCTGATTTCACATTAATATAAGCATTTCTTGAAAAATGTGTCCCATAGCCTAGCCTAATGGGACTCATATGCCACTTTTGGCGTATGAGTCCTATGTGCCTTAAAATTAAATTAAATTCAAATTCTTGACGAGATTTTATTCTCCTAGATATGATGTTGGCTTGTAGAGTTGTAATTTTGAGAAATTTGACATAAACAAGTATAAATACAAGGTTATGTCACTTATTTTCTCCTAAGCTTTCAAGTAGTCGTGCATTATACCAAATTTGAGCTCACAAGAGCATTCAAGAGTCTTGAAGAGCTGATTATCAAGTGTTTTGGAGCATTATTCAAGTATCAAGCATCATGTCAAAGTCATCATGCATCATGTTTGTTTTTGAGCTAACATTTGTGATGTAGGTTTTAATGATTCAAGAAAGAATTTCAATTCAAGATCCATATCATTCAAACAAAACTCAAGATCTACATTCAAGCTATCCATTTCATACATGTTTGTAACATTTCATTTCTAGGGTTTAGTGAGTTGCTCAACATTGCCAGATTCAATATGTCTTCTTTCCAATTTTTTTCATTCATTATTCCTCCATTTCATTTGATTTCATTACAAGGTTTGATTACCAAAATAGGGTTTGACCAAGGCAAACCCATTTCTACTAACAAATCAACATTTTTCCCTCTCTTTAGTGTGTGATTTGCAAATCTAGGTTGAAGACATATTAAAGAGAAAGATTGGAAAGAATTTTTCACCAAAGTGTAATGATGGAAATAGGGTGCCCCAACTTTTCAGAGATGGAGCATGAGGGTAGGGTACTATCTCACTATTATTGCATTCAAGAAAACCCTAAAGATCTCAATCTAGGGATGGAATGAGAGAGAGAGATATGATAAAGGGTGTCCTAGGGTATTATTAGAGACTAAAAGGGGTTCACCACCAAGCTATGGCTTGGAAATACTAGTAATATGCAAAAACTAATTATGAAACCTAATGATATGCAAAACTACAAGAAATGACCTAGAAATGAATGCAAAATAGAACAAAAAACTAAGTCAAAGAGGTGCACTTGAAAACCTAAATGTTCTTGAAGAAAGCTCTAAAATTCTAAAAATATTGATTTTAGGGCACATTGGGACTCATATGCCAAGTTGGGCATATCAGTCCTAGTCTAGGGTTTCTAGGCTGAAACAAGAATCTAGTAGTGTTGACTCAAGATCTTCAGAAATATAGAAAATTTCTTACACTGGGACTCATATGCCACTTGTGGCATATCATTCCCATCCTAATTTTTCATAAAATCAAAGTTCAAATCTACTCCCTTATCTCTACTCTTTCTTCCCAACCCGATTTTTGGATATGAACATGTAAAAAGACTTGCAAAAACAAAATATAGTGTTGATTTGCTTATGGGAGATTTTCCTTGGTCCAACCTCTATTTTGATAATTAAACCTTGATATAAATAATTAATCTTGAAATTAAATGTGAATATAAACCCTAACCTTATGTGTATCTAAGATTAGGAAATCTGAAATGCGATGCAACCCTATTCTAATGTGCTAGAATGAGATGCATGAATGAAGCATGAAGATGAATGACTTACCTTGGGAGATGTCTAATCACCCTAATAATCCGTAATGATGCATGTACCTTCCTTATGCTGAAATTAGAGTGATAATGGAGAATGGAATCACTTAGGAAACAAGTCATTAGGCTTGTCTTGATGGCTAGTTGCATCTCCCCAACCTAGAATCCATCATGATTCACCATAGGCAATCATAAAATCCTTGACAATGCTAGTTCTTGAATGAAAGTGATCTTGAAGACTTGCAAAACACTATAATGCTACTCCAAGACTTCAAATTTTCTTGCTACTTGCTCTTAAATGCTCTTGTGAAAGAATACTTGAATGTTTGTGAATGCTTAGATCTTGAATTTCTTTCTCTAGATGAAAATAATGACTTGAAAGCTTGTTTATATAGGCACTTCATTATTGATGGGTGTTTTTTCACTTCTCAACATAGACAAAACACAAGTGTTATGTCTCTCTTGAAATGTAAAAATTTGCAAACAAGTTTCAGATAACTACCCCAAGGTCTCTTGGATGTCAAGTCATGACTACACATAAAACAACTCAATTGATGATGTGTGATTTGTTGGTAATCACAAGGGGCCTTTATAGTTCACAAAGCATGGAATTTTTAGGTCTGTGATGAAGTTTCAAAATTTTGGAATTAATAAGTAGTAGTAGCAAGTTTATGACAGTAGATTGAAACTCATCTTATCCATCAGATATGACATTGTTATGATGCTGAGAGCTTATGTCTAACTCATATTTTAAAAGAAAAGGAAAAATGTTTAAGTGTTTAGAAGTTACTTTAAATCTAAAAATATGGAACAACAATAACAATGGAAGATGTTACAGTAAACAGACCTCAAAAAACTAAGTTTTGCTTGACCAAGAAATTTTTGCAGTATCACAAAACAAGTGCCATCTTCTAAGGTTCTTTGCAGATTTTTATATTGCAACATTCACCCATTAAGCATGAACAAACAATTGAAATTGTGTGCATCAAATAAAGAGCTCAAACTAGCTTTGCATAACAATTCATCATCAATGAATCACTAAAATTAGGAGCTGGAAGTGCATCAAATACTGTAACAAACAATCACCATTAAAGTTGAACATTTACTAGCAATTTGAAAATAAAACCATAGTAAACAAACCAAGTTGAAACAACATATGGAGGTTGAATCATGCACACATAAAGAGCAATACACAAACAAACCATCAACTTTCAATGTTTTCTTATATATTGCTGAAAATTTTCTTTTACAACTCATCTCTCTCTTTGAAAATGAGAGGATGCCCCCTATTTATAATTTTCCAAAATTCTAAATGGATGGTCAAGATTACTTTTCAATGAATGGCTCAGATTCATTCTAGCTTAGGTATTTCACATCACCCATCATAAGTACAAAATTTTATAATATAAAATTGGCTATTCTTGTCTTTCCCTATTTTTTCTTTTAGCCATTTTTTTCCTACAACTAATTTTGTCTTCTATATAGAAACTATAAGTATTTCTCTTCTATTATAATATTTCTAGCATCATGCTACAAAAAAACATTTTGAGCAAACTTCTTTAGAACTTCTAAGAGCTTTTCTTGGTCTGGGAAGTTAGATTTGGTGATGCGAAAGGTGATCCTTTTGAATTCCTCCATCATTTCATCATGATGCTTTATGCATGTATCCCCTTCCTGAATCATTTTTTCTGACTTGGATAAATCACATGCAAAAAAATCCATAAAGTTTGTCGATAAAGTGTCACCAATTCCCTATTTCATTTTCTTGTGGAATTAATTCTTTACATATTCACGATCCAATTTTTGGGCCAACATCGTGGCTCCTGTAAATAATTCTAAGAGGTCATCGCTCTCAGTTAGGTGGGAAACAACACAGGAATGAATAGCATCCAATTCAATCACAAATTTCTCTAGAATCCCCTTTCTAAATTCAAATTTAAATAGACATGCCTTGGTGAGCTAGTGATCTTCCTTTGGTAGAGCCAACTCTTTCTCCCAAACTTCTATATATAAATTCAGGATGCTCTTTAGTCTGGGGCATGTCCTATTATAAAGATTAGGAAAGTCTTTACATGCCCCTACCTCCTTCTCAATCTCCTTGTGCAATATTAGAAAATGGTTGTACATTTTGACTGCATAGTGAATACCCTTATTTCCAATGTTTGTTACCATTTTGAACCAGTCTGATGCAAACTTGGTCCAATTTCTCATTCTTTCCATTTTATTGATTTCTTATTTTGACAATAGGTAAGGTGTTAGGGATTCTATTAGAGCTTCTTCTTTGAATGTGGCCCATTGCTATATGAAGGATATAAATTCTACCACTTGTGCTTTCAATTCTTCTTTTGTGGCTTAATCCTTGTATAACTATTGTAGAATTATAGTAACAAACCCTTGGAAATCATCTATCTTCTAGGCTCAAGAAGCAAGGCCTAGGTTGATGGTTGTCACTTGGTAATTCTTGGCTTGAGGGGTCCCTACATCTTTATCCAAAGTTGGGGTTTCCACCTGCAATATGTGAGAGACCAAGGCATCTGTTGTAATGTGTGATATAACCTTTGGTTTCTTCTTCTCATGTCTTTACCTAGGCTCAAGCTAATATCGCTTCTAGGCGATCCTTAAGATTTGGAAGCACATGAGCTTTACTCTTCAGTTGTTGCTCCAACCAAGAGGGGATTTATGTTTGTTGGTCAATGGATGTAGTGTTGAATTCACTATATGTATCCTCTTGATCCTTTTGAGGCTCTTCTCCTTCATGCTTGGGAGCATCCTCGATATTATCCTCTTGTTCGTCCTGTTCTCCTTTTTGTATTATAGCTTTTCCTGTGTCAAGCTCTGACTCTATTCCTTGGGAAGATTCTTCGGACTTTCACTCGACATCTTCTCCCTATGTTGGGTCATCATCACTTTTCTTCTCTTTATCCTACTTCCCTTCTTCATGCATTTCTTCATTCTAGGGGCCCTCATCTCAACCAACTTTTGGGAGTTTATCACTTTTCGCCACATTAATTTATGTATCAATTCTTTGTTCCTAAAAGTAGTGCTCCTCTAGAATTTCCCTTTTTTCATTAGTTATTTGGGTTTTTCATCTTCAGGCTCTTGATACAAGGTCTCCACATCATAATAAGTGTCAAATTTACTCATATCCCCATCCTTGGGTGTTTTTTTCCCCTCTTCATCTAAATCCATTTCATCTAAATCAATCATCGAGCCACCTTCAACATGTTCATAGTAATCTTCATGGTCTGAATCCTTAGTCTCTTCAACAATTTCAACAATTTCCTTAAGTTGTTCCTCACTCCTCTCCATTTCTTCACATGTCTGTATTGTTGCCTCCATTTTGGGTGGCTTAGTAGGAGGTGGAGGGATGGGAAATGATGCAACAAGTTGATACATAAGGAGTTTAGCCTGGGGAGTCAAAATAACTTCTAAAAATTAGGGTGACATGTTTTCCAAATAAGAGACAAAAGTCTTAGGAAAGGAAATAGGTACCATAGAGGTGGTGGGCATATAAGGTGGCAAGGTAGAGAAAGTTGGCAATGGAGGCAGGAGGGAGGAAGATGATAGAGGAGAATTAGTTGAAGATGAGGAATCAACTATGACCACAGGTGTAGTTGGAGAGGTGGAGGTGAGATGGATGGAGATGTCCACAACAAGTGGAGATGATACAGCCAATGATGGGGGAGTGGAAGGAGATTGTGCAGCGATAGCAGTTGGAAGCATGGAAGCAATACATGGAGGTGATTGCAGTTGTTCAACTTCCTCCTCTTGTGGCAAGGACTCTTCTTCTTGAATAGTGGGCATATCGGGAACAATTCTCTTGGCCTTCTTAGGAGGCCTTTGTCATTCAACTACCTTCCTAGTGTATACCTTTTTTTAGGTTGTTACTTCAACACCTCTTTTCTCTTCTTTGATCAGGTGACAGGTAGAGACTCAGGGGCTTCGTGTGAAGAACCTGTACTGACACCACTTTCTGTTTCAATTTCAAGGTTATCTTCTAGTTCCCCGTATGTTAACTCCATGACTTGTTGTTGCAATTGGGCCACTTGATCATCCAACCACTTCTTATTTATTTTCTCTATTGTTCAAGTGACTGTGTCTAAGTCTTTGACCTTTGGCTCTTTCCAATCAATCACTGGCAAAGGAACATTGTTGAAAGCATTGTATCTTTCATCCAAAGTGTTCTCATCATCGACCACTTAGTTAGGAATTGATAATAGATCAATAGATTTCACAAAAAAAAATTCATTCTCATATAATGTCTTCTTTTGACCTCATGGTCGCCATCACAATTTTCCCAAAAGTATTCAATATGGGGCTTGTGGGAATACTTACTTCCAACTTGCTTACTTAAATTTCCTAGAAGGTCCAAGCCTCCTCACCCTATATGCAATTCCAAATTATAATCTCCTTTTTAGAATAGTCTATGTAGGGGGCAGCAAGGCACAAATATACTCCTTGACCGAAAATAATGGGGTATGGAACCCCAACATGGTACTTAACTTGCATCAATGAATGGGAAATATGCAACTATCTGGTGAGCTCTAGTAGGATTATCCTGTCACTGGGTATCTTGGAAAATGATATGGAAACCCCAAGAATCCATGTGCCCTTATGTAGGTAAACTTGGGGAACTGAATGAACTAGTATCCAAAAATTTTAACCAAATCCTTCATGTTGTGAGACATCCTTCTATGATAATATTTTGATAGGGTTTGAACAATTTACATTATGAAGGAAACATTGACTCGCCTATAATCTCTCTTATAATTTTTTTATCAACAACTACGAGTAACAATCATAGACAAGATTTTTCCCCTTCTTCATTCCCAATTCACCAACACAAGTCAAACCCTTGTAGGGGAAAGTGATTGCCAAAATATATACAATATAGGAGGTCATATAGAACTCCCTGGTCTTCTTTACTGCAACAAGTTGATTGTGGAGGTTGTCACTTATTAGCTTGGCCCAGTGAAACTTAGCTTCACCTTGGAGGATTTCTTCCACAAAGTACAACATCCATTCCTTAAAGATTGAGGCAGTAGGGAGTCCCATTAGACTGCTCAACAATGTCATGAGGTCAATGAACTCCTCCACAAAGTCTCTATGATATAGCTTTTGAGGGAATTTATTGGAACTAACGCTTTTCTCAATCAACCATGTTTGATTTATGGTTCTCTTGCAACCTATGAGGCCTACTTTCCACACATTTAGAGTATAATATTTCTCAGTCTTCCATTTTTTCAAATAGGGGGATTCCAAATGTTCTTCCAATCAACATAAGAGTCAGATCATCTAGCACTCCCCCATCCATAGTGACTATTCTCCAAGATTATGGGTGGTAACACTCCTTGCATGGAAAAATAAACTCTAGGCTAACTAGAGCTGGAGGGAAACTTGCCACTTTTGCAAGCCCACTTCTCTTTATTTCCCAAGCTTCTTTATTCTTTAGGTTGACCAAGACTCATTATCTGAATTCATCTATGTTGATGTGACCTAAGTTTGTATTGATTACCTTGTCCCATTATGAGACAATCTTTGAGTTGCATTCAACTCTATGGAACTTATACTTCATTTTGGCCTTTTTCTTTTTCTCCTCTTGTAGCCTTTACACTCTTCTTTTCCTTTTTAGTATTCTCAGCTGGTTCCATAAATCCTACACAAAGAACATGTAGTAAATTCCTTGATTAATCAATAGAGTGAAAAACTAGTTAAGTCATACCAAAATGTCATTAAATGCATCCATATACCTCAAAGGAGCCATTACATTCATTAAATTCCATTTGTATAAATCTAAAAATGGTCACATCACAATAGTCTGGTAATTAATTAAATATTTTTAATATTTAATTAAATCTCTTAATTCAATCTACATATAAATAAATTTAAATAATTTATTTATATTGTTCATTCTTTCATTTTGATTAAATAAATAAGTTTATTTATTCACTTTCTTAGTCATTTCTTAATTAATTAAATAAACATTACGATTTATTTATATTGATTATCATATAATCTTGGCTTGGATATTTTATTTAAATTAAGATTAAATATTCCTCTCTTCTAAAAAACCTCTAAATTCCATTTACAATTAAATATTCCAAAATATTTAATTAATTCCTCTAAAGTCCATTTGCAATAATATTTCAAAAATATTTAATTAAAACTTCTATAGTCTTCATATCAAATATTTCAAAAAAATCTTCCAACCCATAACTCACATAAAATTAAATAAATTTATTTATTTAATTTATTTTGGATAATCTTCAACAACTGTGAAACAAACTGCAAAAACATAAAATTAAATTCCTCTGTTTCTGAGCAAGCTTGTTCCCGTGGGTTGAAGACAATCCTCCATTCTTTCCTCCAACCTCCCAACATCTTCCATCTTCCTCTCAACCTCTCCATCTCTCACCATTCAAAATTACTAGACAATCTCATAGCCATTGATCTTTGCCAACCAGGCTCTTGCCTGCAAAAGTCTATAAAAGGGACTGTCGGGCCACTGAAAAAGGGGAAGCTTTCATACAGGAAAACTATAGTCAATTTGCATAGCATAGTCTTCCAATATCCATAGTCTTTAGAATCTTAGCATAGCATAGTTTAGCATATTAGCATCCCATATCATGGCCAATCCACTTCATATCATAGTTTTCATAATCCACAGCCACTGTGCATAATTTACAGCCCCTGTGCATATCCGTACATCAACATTTCATTCCACTAGCATATAGGATAGAGAAGAATTCTCCCTTTGCATACTCATTCTTCAGGTTGCCATTCTGAGAAGCCTTGCTTACACAATCTGAGAGCAAGTAGCTTCAAATAAATCACTAGAGATAGAGGACAATGGAACGGTTCGGAAGAAGCTCTGTTTGATTTTATTTTAGTTCATTTAGCTTTCTTTGATTTAATGTTCCATTAATGTGTTTTATTATCATTATTTTGATACTAACATTCCCACAACACATTTTTGGCGCCCACCGTGGGGCCTTTGCCCCAGTTTTAACATCTTATTGCAGGTTTTTCTGACAGGTTACAGCTAAAAGAGCGTATTAGCACATTTAACACGCTTCAACGCATATCACACCTAGTTCAGCGCCCTTCATCCATCCTGCAGTGCTCTTGACCAATCCTACAACGCTCTTGACCAATCTTGCAGTGCCCTTGACCAGTCCTGCAGCACTCTTGACCAGTCCTGCAGTGCCCTTGAGAGATTCTTCAGCACCCTTGAGAGATTCTTCAGCGCCCTTGAGAGATTCCTTAGCGCCCTTGAAAGATTCCTCAGCGTCCTTGAAAGATTCCTTAGCGCTCTTCATTCATCCTGTAGCGCCCATTAACTCTGTTTTAGCGCCCATGATGTTTGTTTTAGCACATTTTTTTAAAAAGGCTACAATTTTAATTTGTAACTTAAGTAAGCTTTGACTGGATCCGACGTGGCCGGGGCTAGTAAAGGTTTTAAAAGAATGAAACAAACCTAGGATAGTCACTTAAATGGAAAGAATGAATCAATCCTAGGATAGTCACTTCATCTTTTATTTTGGGACTAAAAAGTATTTCATGTCTTTGTGAAGCAATATCTTCACCTAGCATAGAAAATTATTTATTTGGGCTTAAAATTGAACTCTTGTTTGCTTTGATTAAAACGATGGTAGGCCTATGCTCTCCCCTTAACTGGGTGATCAAAATGCCAAACTCATCTATTTCATTTCATGCAATTTCAAGCTTTGATAATACCTTTTAGAGAGCCTGCTCTTGTGGGAAAAAGTACTCACCCAAGAGGAACGACTCAAGTGGGTTCAAGCCAAAGCCAGGCTATTCCACCCCACTATAAAATTTAAAGCAAATCTGGGGATACCCTCTTTTGCTGGTAGTGTGCAAGATAACCATCCCCAAAGCATTTGTTCTAAAGGTTGGGAGGTCTTTCGAGGGAGTATTTGCCGCACCGAACGGAAACCTTTACTACGAACTTAGTGTAGTATCCAACCGAAGTCAGTTTCTGAACATCATAATAATCACAGTGCAAGGGAGGGAAGAATCTACCCCCAAGATACTCACCATATAACTGCCAAGGACCGTTTGCTCAGGGGATCCGATACCCACTTCCGTCACTCTGAGTACACGCCTGGAAAAGACAAAAACACGGGCGCCCTTTCGGGGGTGACACGGCTGTGTGAGTCGACGCAATTTTAAGATGTGGGATGTTGATTTTTATGGTGACCTACTTGAGTTCTAAGAGTGAGTTTGTTTGAACTATTTGTCATGTGTAAAATCCTGTGAAAACAATTTTTGAAAAACATTTTGATTATACACTTGATGTTTAGTATATGACTTAAAAACAACTATTCTACAATTTGTTTGAGATGTCTTCAAAATATTAGTTCAGTAAAGATCATCCAAAACTTACAATTACATTGATTACTCACATGTTAAGGGATTGAAAATCTACAACCTTTGTTAAGAAATCTATTCTCAAACGAGTCAAAAAGCCAAAGAAACTACTTAGTTACAAGAAATTATTGAAGAAAAGACGATTCTTGTATCAAATTCAAAAGGTTTTACTTGAACATAGAACCTTTATCAGGTTTCACTGATGATTATGTTGTAGAACCATTATACTCACGAGCTTTCTTTCAAAGAAGAGCCCTTTCTCAAAGGCATAACCATAGTCAGTGTATTCGTTCTTTTTATATACCCCAACCTGCAATTGTATACTCTACTCGTCCGAATCAATTTCTACAATAGAGAACTCAAATCACATTAGGCATCTATTACAAATCCATCCTTTTACAAAGCTACGATCAAAATTTGACAAAGTGAAAAATCATTTTCCTTGATCTCTTAATTCAAATCCTGCCAACAGGATTTTTCATCCTTTCAAATAGGGAAAAAATGAGCTAGAGACTAGAAATCTGTAAGTCATAGAATTTTCATTCTATCTTGACTTCCATATCCATCAAAAATTGCACTATTCCTTTTCTTTTGATCAAAATTTAGTAAAATTTTGGGCAAAGCTTATGCCTGTTGTCACGAGATCTCAAAAGCACATAGAAAAAGAGGAAGGGGAAAGTTCTGCAAACAAAATGGGTGATAATAGTGAGAGAGAAGAGAATCCATTTCACACTGATGAGATAATATAAGAGAAACTTCAAGAAGCAGAACAGGATCCCCAATTTCAAACTTTAGTTGAAAAGATTCTAGAACAAAACAAGGAAATATATTTCCTTTCATTAGCTAATCAAGGAGCTAAGTTACCTTCTGATTTTGATGTAGAAGGGATTAAACGTAATCCTGAAACTCCTAATGATTTTAGTGCTCTTGACAGATAAAAGAATTACGAGGGAAAATAAAGGAAATGCAAGGGAGCATATCAAAGAAGTATGTTTTGGATGATATATCTCCTTATCCATTTGATAGGAGTCTTCAAATGATCCCTTTTCCAAAACATTGCGAAATCCCTAAATTTGATAGGTACAATGGGAAAACTGATCCCATTGAACATGTGAGAGATTTCTGAAATATGACTCTAGAATTCGCTTATGAAGATACCTATTTAATGCATTTGTTTCCATGAAGTTTGGGGGCACAATCCATGGAGTGGCTTTCAAAAATTACCCCTCCCATCAAAACCTTTGAGGAGTTAATCAATCAGTTTATATCCCAATACGCCTACAACATCCAACATCAGATAACTATGCTTGATCTTTGTAAAGTGAAACAAAAAGTAGGAGAACCTTTTACTACATTTTTACAAAGATGGAGAAGATTATTTGCATGATATTCTCGTTCTATTCCTGAAAAGGAGAAGATGGATATCTTTATCAATAGCCTAGATCAAGAATTAAGCTACAGGCTTAATCTTCATTGTCCACCTAACTTTGAAAAATTGATTGAAAATGCAATCACCATTGAAGGAGCGTTGGTTAAAAGAGGAGTGATAAAACTTGATAATCCAAGTTCATCCAATGATAAAACAAGGTTTTGGAACAAAAATAAAAATATCGTTAATGATGGTATAGTGGATGCGAACAATCTACTAACAAGATCATCTATCTTCAACTTGTCAAGTGCTCAATGAAACAATCAACAAGGAAACAATCAACAAGAGAATAATCAACAAGGAAATACCAATCGACAAGGAAACAACACCCAACAATCACAAAATTCCAATCAAGAAAGCATGATCAATCAAAAAAAAAAGGATAATCATGGTAATTTCAATAATAATCTTGGCAATACCCAAACATCAAATCCATCTAGACCTCCATTCTTTTCAAATCGACAGAATTTTACTGCTTTGAGTCAATCTCTCGAGTCTGCTCTCAAAGAGCTTCTCGATAATAAGGTCATCACCTTACCACCACAAAGAGATTATGAGCCATGAGTCAAACCACTATCATGGAATGACTCATATTATTGTAATTATCATCGATGTAAAGGTCATAGAACAAATAATTGTCAAGCTTTGTGAAATCTAGTACAAGATTTAATTGACAATGGCACTATCACAATTGAAGGACATCGTACTAATGACAATCATCAAGCATTCAAAGATCCTTTACCAAATTATCAAAAGGGGGAAACATCAGATACCAAAGCAAAAGCCATAAATAATGTTGAAGACAACGTAATTCGCCACATCTATGTAGATGATCAACAGGTTAATGTTATTAAAATCAAGGAAAAACAAGAATATCAACAAGTTAATGTCACTACGAGGGGACAAGCAAAGGTTGTTTTAAAAGGAAGTTCATCTAAGGCAGCTATTTCTCCTCCAACTCATTATAATCTAGTTGACCAATTGAGAAAAACATCATCTCAAATCTCAATCCTTGAACTTCTCAAAATTTCCCCCATACACAAGAATATTTTGGAAGAAGCTCTTGTAAACACAACTGTTGACACTGATCTGGATGTAAAAAAATTTCAAGCCATGGTGGGACACTTATCTTCCCCCACTTGTCTTTCATTTTCTGAAAAAGATGATGCTTCCAAGACACATCCACATAATTCATCGCTTTATCTTGAAGTCATGATACATAAACATCGAATCAGACATGTCTTAATAGATGGAGGAGCCGGTTTAAACATTTGTACTTTAAAGTTAATACATGCCTTAGGAATATCAGAAAATTCCATTGATCCACGAAGGAAAATAACTATCAAGGCATATGATGATGAAGAAAGAGCTCCTAAAGGATTAATAATGCTACCTATCAGAGTGGGACCTGTTGTGAAGAATACCTTTTGTCAAGTTCTAGATCATGATCTTTCCTACAATATACTTTTGGGTCGTCCATGGATCCATGATATGCAAGTAGTACCATCAACATACCATGAATGCCTTAAATTTTTATATGATGGACAAGAAATAACTATACAAGTTGACTATAACAGTATCCAAACTTGTTCAAATCTTCGAGCAACTCAAGATGCCTTTGTGCCACATAATAGGGAGGCTCTTGCAGTTTCTTCTTTCAATTTACAAGGTCAATTGCAAGAATTGACAAAGCATTTTGACGCCAAGCTACATTTAAAAGATAAAGGAGTAGGCGAATATTCACTATGCCTTTCTAGCTTACCTCCTTCTCCTCGGTCACATGGTCAACTGACCCTATCAAATCAAAAGATTGCAACAGCCTCTACATCCCAAACTTCTGCGCCAATCACAAATTTGATGGATAATTTATTAAAGCTAACACTACTAAGGAAGAGGTTGAAGATAGAGACATTTTAAGCTGGTTGTACAAAGATGAAGATCAATCTCTTTTGCACATCAAATTACCTACTGAACAATATGGTAAAGGGTATACTATCATGCAAAGAATGGGCTATGAAGGAAATGGACCTATAGGAAAAAGAAAATAAGGAATCATTGAGCCAATTCAACCTATTTCAATACATCCAAATGATAAAACAAGACTTGGATATGGTAAGGATACACAAGAGTCAACTTCACAACAAGGGCAGCAAACTCATGAAAAAGAATCAAATTCAAACAAACTCCATGAAGATGTCACTCTACAAAAAATTTCTGAGTCAGTTTTCCAATTGTAGAATAGTTCAAATACTGATTCTAATGAATATGAATGGGACTCCATTTATAATGATGAATTCTGGAGAGACAAAGAAGTTGATACTATACACAAATATGCACCTATTCTCATACAAGGAGAAAGCTCGAGAACACAATCACTTGAATTTGAACCATGATATGATGATGACTCAAGTGAGGATGATTCAGATTTTAACGAGATTGATAATCGACAGGAGAATTCCATTATAGACCTTGTCTATCATGAAAATGATAACCATATCATGACTTTGACAACTCAAGACCTTACCCAACCTAATGATCCCATGCCTTTAGTTTATCCAGAACTTATTGATTGGGACAACAATGCATCTATCCATATCCCTACATTTCATGATGATGAGGTTTTTGTAAACTTCCTTTGTTCATCTAATCAAGAAAACAATTGTTCCATCGAAGAATCACATACTCAATATTTTGATAGGGATGGTGTCAAGTCTCTTAGCTGCAAAATAAATGAAATAAAAGATGGATCTATCAATGAAAACCAAAAAACGGCAGTGGTAGATCACAACAAGAGAAAAATAAAGAGTGAATCCGACGGTGAAAACCTTTTTGAGGCACTGAAGGATGAGAAACTTGACACTCTTCCTAAATATTATCAAGAAAGATCTTCTGTTTTGATTGAGCCAACAGAGTCCATCAATATAGGTACAAAAGAGCAACCAAAGATTTTACAACTTGCAACATCATTAACAACAGAAGAAGTACTGAAATTCACAGAGTTCTTAAAGGAGAATCAAATCACTTTTGCTTGGTCATATGCCGATATGCTAGGGTTGGATCCTAATTTGATAATGCATCATTTATCTATAAACATAGGAGCAAAACCTATGAAGCAAAAGCTCAAAAAAATGCATCCACATGCTGCATTATTGGTTAAAGAAGAGTTAAAGAAACTTTTAGATGTTGGATTCATTCGGTCTATTGAAGTAACTATGCAGAATGGATTTCCAATATTGTACCTATTTCAAAGCCAAATGGAAGGATTAGAATTTTTATAGATTTTAGAGATTTGAACAAAGCATGTCCCAAAGATGACTTCCCTTTGCCAAATATAGATATCATTGTTGATTTGACTGTTGGTCATGCAATGTATTCTTTAAAGGATGGATTTTCAGGATACAACCAGATAAAGATTGCACTAGAAGATTAGGTTAAAACAACGTTCACATGCCTTTGGGGTACCTATTGCTGGAATGTAATGCCATTTGGATTAAAGAATGCAGGAGCTACATACCAACAAGCAATGACAACAATTTTTCATGATATGATGCATACATTCATGGAAGATTATGTTGATGATATCCTTGCCAAATCTCACACAAGAGAATAGCATCTAGAAATTTTGTTAAATTTTTTTATCAGAATGGAGAAGTTCAATGTTTGACTTAATCCAAAGAAATGTGTCTTCGGTGTTAAATCTGGAAAACTCCTAGGATACATTTTTTCAGAAAAGGGCATAGAGGTTGATCCAGAAAAGGTACAAACTATAATGAACATGCCGCCACCACGAAATATCAGTCAGCTTCGATCACTACAAGGATGCCTATAATCCATCAGGACGTTTATAGCTAAACTGGTAGACAAAAGCTTACCATTTACACATCTCTTCCATAAAAATGTTCCATTCAAATGGGAAGAAAAGTGTGAAGCAACATTTATTCAGATAAAGCAATATCTTATGAATCCACCTGTTCTAATTCCACCATTTCTAGGAAAGCCACTCATACTTTATATTTCAACAATAGAAGTATCTTTGGGAGCATTGCTAGCACAAGAAGATTCTACAGGAAAAGAGCGAGCCATATACTATATCAACAGAACATTGACAAGTCATGAATTGAACTATACTTTTATTGAAAAAGCTTGCCTAGCAGTAGTATTTGCTTCTCAAAAGTTGTGACATTATATGTTGGCTCATACAGTTCATCTGATAACCAAAATTGATCCACTGAAATACCTTTTAAGCAAACCTACCTTGATAGGGAGACTTGCAAAATGGGTAATGATCTTAAGTGAGTTTGAAATTCACTATGTAGATCAAAGAGCTATAAAAGGATAGGTCATTGCAGATCAGTTGGCCGAGGCACCTTTACAAGAAGAAAAACCAATACATATTGAATTTCTTGATGTAGATGTCTTTACGACAATAATTAAGCAATCATGGACATTGTATTTTGATGGATCCTATATGCAACATGGCTCAGGAGGCAGGTATTCTTATTGTCACACCTGAAGGACATACCATTCCAAAGTCATATCGGTTGATGTTTCCTTGTAAAAATAACATAGCTGAATATGAAGCATTGCTCATAGGACTAAAAATAGCATTGGAATGGCGCATTACAGAGCTGCAAGTCTACGGTGATTCACAACTTGTCATTAATCAGATTAATGATGATTATCAAACTAAAGATGATATGCTACTACTTTATAAGAACATGGTGGATAATTTTAAAAAGTATTTTGTGACAATGAAGTTTACAAAAATCTCAAGTAGTGAGAATAAAGCTGCAGATTCAATGGCTACAATTGCTTCTTTATTACAATTACCAGAAAATCAAAAATAGTACGAATTCTTGGTGGAACAATTGTTTTCTCCTGCTTATGACAATCTTGAAACCCAAGTCATATGCCATATAACCAGTTCTGATTTGCCTTTGTATGGAAAAATTTATACTTATTTGAAGGATAACACCATACCTCTAAACCTATCACATAACCAAAAAAGAAGTTTCATATGCCAATCATCTCGTTATACCTTGATTGCCGATATCCTTTACCGACGTGGTCTTGATGGTATGATCCTTCGATGTCTTGAACGAGATGAATATGAAAAAGCCTTACAAGAGGTTCATGCTGGTATTTGTGGAACACATTCAAGTGGTTTAACCTTAGCCAATAAACTTATTAGAATGGGATATTGTTGGCCTACCATGGAGAAACAATCTTTTTCTTTTGTTAAAAAGTGCTCTAAATGCCAGATCCATGGGAATCTTATTCATGCACCTACATAAGAATTGCAGCCTTTTATTCCGACATGGCCTTTTTCTCAATGGGGACTAGATCTTGTTGGCAAAATTCATCCTTCGTCATCAAATGGACATAAATTCATTATCACAGCTACAAAATATTTTACAAAATGGATTGAAGTTGTTCCTTTGACGACTATGACTGGTAAACAAATTTCTTCATTTATCTTGAATTACATCATTTGTCGATATGGAATTCCTAGTTCTATCATCACTGATAATGGGAGGCCTTTCAAAAATCAGGATGTTGATGAACTTTGTGAAAGATTTCATATCCAACACAAGTTCTGTACACCTTACTATCCACAGGGAAATGGTCAAGCTGAAGCTTCAAACAAAGCAATCTTGAAGATTTTGAAGAAGACAGTAAATGATGCTAGTCGTGATTGGCATGTTTAGTTAAATCCAACTTTGTGAGCATACAAAACTAGTATTCGTACACCAACAGGGGCTACCCCCTATGCTTTGGTATATGGAGCAGAAGCAATCTTACCATTAGAGGTTGAAATACCTTCACTTAGGGTCTCGCTCAAGGGATTGATAAGTGATGAAGACTATCGTATATCTCATCTACAAGAGCTTGAACTGTTAGATGAAAGACATCAACATGCAGCTGATCATTTAAAGGGTTACCAACAAGTTATGTCCCGTAGTTATAATCACGAGGTTAAACCACAGACATTTCAAGTAGGTGATTTAGTCTTGAGGGAAAATCCACGCAATTAGCAAGATAGGGAAAAGAAAGGAAAATTTGAACCAAACTGACTTGGTCCATTTGTTATCATTGCAGCATACGATTCTGGAGCATATCAGTTATCTACCTCAGAAGGGGACCTATTTGAGGAATCAATCAACAACATTCATTTAAAGAAGTTTTATGTCTGAATCAACATAAAAATTCCTGAAAAAAAAAATCCATAAAAAACATAAAAAAGTCCTGAAAAAATACAAACAAAAAAGTCACGAAAAAATCCATAAAAAACATAAAAAGTCACGAGAAAAATACAAACAAAACAGAAAAAGTCCTAAAAAAAATCCATTAAAAAAAAAAAAGTCCTAAAAAAATCCATAAAAAAAATAAAAATTAGAAAAAGTCTTGGCAAAAATAGGCTCCTCTATTTATTTAGCTTATGTCTTGTATTCGCTTTATGGCATCATTTATCCATATTCATCATATGTACATATCTATTGTATCCATATCATACAAACGTAGATCTTAGTGTCTTATCATGGCTTGACGAAATTTGTACATATCCATAACAATCAGATTGTGTTTACACTGGGGGAAGAAACACAAACCAAACAAGAGAGGGGCAATAAGCTTTAGAACATCACAAATAGACAAACAACGATTTGACAAAACGCAACATACATTGACGCATCAAATCAACCACGACACCAAAATGATCAATGAAATAAAACAATATGGTCAAACAACGTTAATGAAAACACAAACATCACTCTTAATAATCAAGTTGGATGATCTTAATCTGAATAATGTTTGGAATACTTTAGGCAAAGTTTGAAATGTTGGTCGATTTTTCTATCATATCTCTGGAGCAATTTGATGATGTACTGAACTAGAAAAGCAAGGAAAGAGTATGATTTTTCTTTGTTTGTTGTTTGTGAGGAAATCATTAGTACTATGCAAATTGGTCGCGAGACATGCTCTACTAAGTATCATTGATGACATTTCAGAATTTGCATGGGAAATGGATTAACTCTTGTTTGTTTATGCAAGCAATACTCAGGTCATCTCGGTTCAATTATACCTAGATGCTTGTATTATCTTGCTATATTAAAATTCATGAAAGCAATACTCAGGTCATCACTAGTGCTAACATACCCTTTGATGCTTGTATTAACTTTCAACATTTCAATGCTCTATGATGACATGAAAAGCACAAATAAGCTCTCAGAATGGCAATAATAGTACAAATACTCTGGATGGTTAGTATAGATTGCATTCATTTTAGAAATTTGTATTTTGCATTCATAGATTTTTCCAACAAACTAGCAAAGTATCAAACTTTTATATCTTTTGACCAACATGACAAAATATGTTTGACATTCATAAAAACATCATCACATACATTTTTCATACATATTTACATTAGGAAAATAATAAAGCATTTATCATAAATTTTCACGTCATTGCATATCATTTTATTTTCATATATCATACATCACATCATAAATCATGCATCAAGAAACTATCACATAAAACAACATGCATATAGAAAATAGACGCATTCATCATCACAAATCATCGGTGCATATCATATATCTCAAAATGAATGTCAAACATATACAAAGATGTCAGCTCCGCATGACATAATATTATCAAAAATGGGACCATGTCAATCCATGTACAAAAGTTACAACAGAGTATCAATATAACATCATTCAAAACGCACTATGAAGTGCTATCCTCTTATGGTGTTGGTCTGGGACCTGTCCCACCTACATCTGATGGACCTACTCCACCTGCCCTTGATGGACCTCCTGAAGGTAATGGCTGTGATACACCCCTACTAGTAGTTTGAGAGCGACTACGTGTAGACCGAGACTCTGTAAAGCTCACTCTCTGCTCAGGTGGCACTGCATCATGATATCTAATCGGATAGAACTCTGCCTCCCGGACGGCTCTGGTCAGCTCTCTCACCAGACCACCACCTACTGCTCTCTACAGACTCTCAGCTAGAGCCATGGCCTCCTCACCCTGTCGTCTAGCTCTATCTCTCTTAGCCGTCACTGCTGTCAATTGTCCCTGTAGCTATGTAGCTAAGGTCTGTGCATGTAATAACTGACTCTGCAGGCTCTGCACCCTACCCTGCAAGGTCGCTATCCGACTCAATGGTGCTGGATCTGTTGATGATGATGGAGCTGATACTATGGGATCTACAGAAGATGACGGAGCTATGCGTCTCATCCGCGGTCCACCTCTGTCACCTATACCACTGCCTCTATCACCTCTGCCACTTCTGCCACCTCTACCTCTACCTCTACCCCCACCACTATCACCCCCACTCTCCTCATCACTACTATCTCCATCATCATCTGACTCAGCATCATCCTCCTCGGAGTCATCACTCTCTGCAGCTGTCTCTCGCTGTCCTCTATGACCAACTATCTGTGGTCCCTACTCTGCAATGGGGACAGGCTCATCAGGATCAAATAGTCGTGGCACAAGATGATCTAGCACATACTGACCATACTCTGTCGTCATCCCTCCATCAAGAATATCAAGTCTATAGTCCCACATCTGAGCTCCCAAACTGGTAAACTCTGCCACTGCTGCGTCATATGAAATCCATGGACCCCACACTATAATCTCTTACTGTCGGCGTGCATAAATAGCAGAACCCATAGGCATGCCCTGACACCGACCATACGGTCGACATACCTGACCAACAATAAACCTCTCAATAATCCAAGGAGTCTGACCAATCAAATAGCTGGTGGTAAAAACATAGGGCATCTCCCTAGCATCCTTTGGCCATCCCTCACAATCTACATAGGGTCACCAACAAACTGTATCCAGATCATCTAGAAGACACTGCCAATGATCTAATTTACCCAGCCTCGGCTGAGTCAAAATATCTACATATCTGAATCTGTATGGCCGACCAGTCGGCCGCCATCCTCGAGTCAATGGTCGCATGCCAACAAAATGCTCCCATGCCCATATCTATAACAATGAACAACCAACTGCAAAACTGTGATCTCCGCCGTATACAATATGATGTAGCTCATCATACAAATGTGCCAGCATACACGATCCCCAAGCATAACATGTGTCCTGCATCACCATCCTCTCAAGGACACGACCCCATCCGACTGCAAAGCCCTTCAACCTATGGTCGGGGCACAACACACCTCTAATAAATCCTGCAAGTACATAGGGTAACGGTGCATATGAATCTGCAATCACACCCCATGGGATAAAATGTCCTGTAATCTGATCATCTGCAAATATCCGCCTCAATGCATCGCTGCCTCCTGCCTCCCGGCTATCAAATCTCACTATCTCACCCATCACTGGAATCCTCAAGATACAATATACATCCTCTGGAGTCGCGGTAATCTCTCTAGTCGACAAATGAAAGGTATTTGTATCACTATGCCACCTCTCTGCAAGTGTTGTCAACAAACCTCTATTGAGGCGCACCTTAGGCATGTCAAGTAATGAGGTCAATCCACATGCCTCACTCACATCTCTATCTACCTGTACAAGCTATGGAATCAGACTCCATGTCTTCGGGAATGTCTCCCATAGCTACAAGATGCCCAATCTCTCCTATTGCATAGGAATAATCATCAAATCAAAATAACATCAATATCAAATCATTATGACAAATCACTCAAATCTTAATATCAACCTATTTGTTTTTCATCATCATGGAAGCAAATCTATCAAAATCATGTTTGTTTTTAACAACCTTAGAAGCAAACCTATCAAAATCATGTTTGTTTTTAACAACCTTAGAAGCAAACCTATCAAAATCCTATTTGTTTTTAACAACTTTAGAAACAAATTTATCAACTACTGTTTGTTTTCCAACAACTTTGGGAACAAATTAATCACATCATCAAATCAAGACATCGTCAAAATCAATCAATCCAAACAATCAATCAATCCAAGGTCATCTATTGTCAAAATCATCATGGGCACTATAGAAATTATTAAGGGCGCTATAAAAATTCTCATGGGCACTACAGAAATAATCATGGGCACTACAAAAATCTTCATGGGCACTACATTATCATAGGCGCTATGAAAATCATTAAGAGCGCTACAGAAATCTTCATGGGTGCTACATTATCATGGGTGCTATAGGAATCATTAAGGGCACTACAAAACGTTTTATGAGCGCTAAAAGAATGCTTACAGAAACAACAAAGTTGATAAACGTGCCCTAAATGGAAAATTTTCAACCGCTAAAAGTTTAACGGGGTACATAACGCAGGTCCATAGTGTGCTGGCCGCTGATGTTATCGGATGCACTCAAAACAGTGCTGGTGGATGGGAAGTGCCATATTTTTCACTTCAGAGCTCAAAAATTTCACTTTTTACTAGGTTAAAATTAGAAAATGACATTTTTAACCTATTTAAAGGTAAAATTGGGGCATTTTGTCATATTTTATCATTCCAGGGGCGATTTTGATCATCAATTTTTCATTCCACATTTTTTAATGTCAATTTTTACACATCATCATTTTTGAACAATGAATCAACATCCTAAAAATCATAAAAATCATAAAAATTGAAAAATTCTGAAAAATCTAAAAAATTCAAAAATTTAAAAAAATTTCAAATCTTATTAATTCATCGTTCGTGGGGGCATATACCTATCATCATTTGACAATCAATGTCTAGGGAAATTTTCAAAATTCTTTGAAGCAATGTGTAAAACACATCACTTCAAAGAGGGGCAAAATGTATACATCTAAAAATGGTCACATCACAATAGTCTAGTAATTAATTAAATATTTTAAATATTTAATTAAATCTCTTAATTCAATCTACGTATAAATAAATTTAAATAATTTATTTATATTGTTCATTCTTTCATTTCAATTAAATAAATAAGTTTATTTATTCACTTTCTTAGTCATTTCTTAATTAATTAAATAAACATTACAATTTATTTATATTGATTATTATATAGTCTTGGCTTGAATATTTTATTCAAATAAAGATTAAATATTCCTCTCTTCTAAAAATCCTCTAAATTCCATTTACAATTAAATATTCCAAAATATTTAATTAATTCCTCTAAAGTCTATTTTCAATAATATTTCAAAAATATTTAATTAAAACTTCTATAGTCTTCATATCAAATATTTCAAAAAAATCTTCCAACCCATAACTCACATAAAATTAAATAAATTTATTTATTTAATTTATTTTGGATAATCTTCAACAACCATGAAACAAACTACAAAAACAGAAAATTAAATTCCTCTGTTTATGAGCAAGCTTGTTCCTGTGGGTTGAAGACAATCCTCCATTCTTTTCTCCAACCTCCCAACATCTTCCATCTT